>JBBGZY010000441.1:602500-875000 GCA_037952925.1 Lithobates clamitans
TAGAATTCAAATACAAATAATCAACAGTAAGTTAGTATATTAATCCCATAACGCATAGCCAAAAAAGGCCTAAAGTGCTGGTGACTTACATCTTGGTCAATTGCACATACATGAGATCATCTATATTCGTTTTAATAGAGAGACACTGTCACATGGAGTCATCCAACCGTCATGCCTACATTATAACTGCTTGAAGTAAATCTCTGTAAAGGAGGTATCAACAACCCAGAGCATATAATATGAGTTTATTATTTTTAAGGACTATGCCCCAAATCAATAGAGAGGGGCGTGTCCCTAATTGTGGCAAGGCCACGTGTACTGGGGCCTACAAAACGGGAATCCTGAAAAAAAACACATGTAGTAAAAAAATATATAAAGAAAAGGAAAAGAAAAGGGATGTAAATATACATTCATAGTCCCAAAAAGGCTATCCTATGGTCAAACATACATACCTAAAATGTGAGGTCACATCAAACATCGGCAGCCAGGCTTGGAAGGACCTTGTATGTTAACCCTGTTGCTTGCCATCAATTGAAAAAGAACATATTTGCTTTAAATAGGCATCTTTCATCTTGCTTTCCCCCCATATCCCCATCTCCCACTCCATCACAAGCCAGTACTGAAATCAGTGATATCAGTGACCCAGGTAAGTGGTGTTATCACTGTGTTTCAGGTCACAGTGCAATGTTCTGCTGAGCCAGAGCACTGTCAGAGGAGACCAAGTCATCTGCTCCCCCAAACTCATAAGTGCTAGGTAGAGTCTTTGGCTGCATCAGAGCGGCAATGGAGCGCAAGCCAGGTGATTGTAAAGAAGGTTTTTTTGCAGAGACTGTAAATTTCCCCTTGGAGGCAGGGCAAAATTTTCTCTTAAACTCGAGGTAACAAGTTTTCACCCACACCATTTTCTTTACATACATTTAAGAGGTCATTGGCAGCAGAGTTTGTTGATCACTACAAGAATATTTGTTTGTTTGTTGGCTATAGTAGTAAATAAGTTTTCCCCCATCAAGAACCCTGTTATCCATGAGTCTTGAAATCCAAATATTGCCTGCAATTAAAATAAATATAATGATGACTGGTGACTTAATGTGTCAAAACATCTTGCTTTAACCACTTCAGCCCCCCGAAAGGCTTTACCCCCTTCCTGACCAGAGCACTTTTTACAATTTGGCACTGCGTCGCTTTAACTGCTAATTGCGCGGTCATGCAATGCTGTACCCAAACGAAATTTACGTCCTGTTCTTCCTACAAATAGAGCTTTCTTTTGATGGTATTTGATCACCTCTGCGGTTTTTATTTTTTGCGCTATAAACGGAAAAAGACTGAAAATTTTGAAAAAAAATGATATTTTCTACTTTTTGTTATAAAAAAATCCAATAAACTCAATTTTAGTCATACATTTAGGCCAAAATATATTCAGCCACATGTCTTTGGTAAAAAAAATGTCAATAAGCATATATTTATTGGTTTGTGCAAAAGTTATAGCGTCTACAAACTAGGGTACATTTTCTGGAATTTACACAGCTTTTAGTTTATGACTGCCTATGTCATTTCTTGAGGTGCTAAAATGGCAGGGCAGTACAACCCCCCCCCCCCCCAAATGACCCCATTTTGGAAAGTAGACACCCCAAGGAAATTGCTGAGAGGCATGTTGAGCCCATTGAATATTATTTTCTTTTGTCCCAAGCGATTGAACAATGACAAAAAAAAACTTACTAAAAGTTGTCACTAAATGATATAGTGCTCTCACAGGCCATGGGCATATGTGGAATTGCACCCCAAAATACATTCAGCTGCTTCTCCTGAGTACGGGGATAGCACATGTGTGGGACTTTTTGGGAGCCTAGCCGCGTACGGGGCCCCGAAAACCAATCACTGCCTTCAGGATTTCTAAGGGCGTAAATTTTTGATTTCACTCCTCACTACCTATCACAGTTTTGAAGGCCATAAAATGCCCAGATGGCACAAACCCCCCCAAATGACCCTATTTTGGAAAGTAGATACCCCAAGCTATTTGCTGAGAGGCATGTTGAGTCCATGGAATATTTTATATTTTGACACAAGTTGCGGGAAAGTGACAATTTTTTTTGCACAAAGTTGTCACTAAATGATATATTGCTCACACAGGCCATGGGCATATGCGGAATTGCACCCCAAAATACATTTAGCTGCTTCTCCTGAGTATGGGGATACCACATGTGTGGGACTTTTTGGGAGCCTAGCTGCGTACGGGGCCCCGAAAACCAATCGCCGCCTTCAGGATTTCTAAGGGAGTAAATTTTTGATTTCACTCCTCACTACCTAAACCTGGGGGGTTTTGTGCCACCTGGGCATTCCATGGCCTCCAAAACTGTGATAGGCAGTGAAGAGTGAAATCAAAAATTTACGCCCTTAGAAAGCCTGAAGGCAGTGCTTGGATTTCGGGGTCCCGTACGCGGCTAGGCTCCCAAAAAGTCTCACACATGTGGTATCCCCGTACTCAGGAGAAGCAACAGAATGTATTTTGGGGTGTAATTTCGCATATTCCCATGGCATGTTTGAACAATATATCATTTAGTGACAACTTTCTGCAAAAAAAACCAAAAAAACAATTTGTCTTTTTCCCGCAACTTGTTTCACAATATAAAATATTCCATAGACTCGACATGCCTCTCAGCAAATAGCTTGAGGTGTCTACTTTCCAAAATCGGGTCATTTGGGGGGTTTTGAACTGTCCTGGTATTTTATGCACAACATTTAGAAGCTTATGTCACACATCACCCACTCTAACCACTTGAAGACAAAGCCCTTCTGACACTTTTTGTTTACATAAAAAATTTTTTTTTTTTTGCAAGAAAATTACTTTGAACCCCCAAACATTATATATATATTTTTTAAAGCAAATGCCCTACAGATTAAAATGGTGGGTGTTTTATTTTTTTTTTCACACAGTATTTGCGCAGCTATTTTTTGGGAAAAAACACACTTTTTTAAATTTTAATGCACTAAAACACACTATATTGCCCAAATGTTTGATGAAATAAAAAAGATGATCTTAGGCCGAGTACATGGATACCAAACATGACATGCTTTAAAATTGCGCACAAACTAAGTGGCGACAAACTAAATACATTTTTAAAAGCCTTCAAAAGCCTGTACACGTTACCACTTTAGATTTACAGAGGAGGTCTACTGCTAAAATGACTGCCCTCGATCTGACCTTCGCGGTGATACCTCACATGCATGGTGCAATTTCTGTTTACATTTGACGCCAGACCGACGCTTGTGTTTGCTTTTTTTTTTTTTTTTTGCTTTTTTATCTTATTTTTAAACTGTTCCTTTCCTTTTTTTTTAAATCATTTTTATTGTTATCTCATGTATGAATGTAAATATCCCCTATGATAGCAATAGGTAGTGACAGGTTCTCTTTTTTGAAAAAAATGGGGTCTATTAGACCCTAGATCTCTCCTCTGCCCTCAAAACATCTGACCACACCAAGATCGGTGTGATAAAATGCTTTCCCAATTTCCCAATGGCGCAGTTTACATCCGGCGAAATCTAAGTCATGAAATGCTCGTAGCTTCCGGTTTCTTAGGCCATAGAGATGTTTGGAGCCACTCTGGTCTCTGATCAGCTCTATGGTCAGCTGGCTGAATCACCGGCTGCATTCTCAGGTTCTCTGTTGAGACAGGAGAGCCAGAGAAAAACACAGAAGACGGTGGGGGGCCATTCTTTCCCACTGCTTTTAAAAGCAGACTAGAGGCTAATTAGCCCCTAGGATTGCTTTTACATGAAAGCCGACCGCTGGCTGAAAAGAATGATACCAAGATGATACCTAAACCTGCAGGCATCATTCTGGTATAACCACTCAAAGTCGTGAATGGCGTACCTGAAGACAAAAAAATGGTTAACAATAAAACACAGTAAACGGTAAAGTATAAAAAATTGCATACCTGAAAAGCAAACATGATAAAACATAATAACAATAAAACATTGCAGAATAGAATACAGTAAAAAAGAGCAGAATAATAGAGAGATAATAGAGAGTGAGAGAACAATAAAACGACAACTATTTTTTTTTTTTTTTTTGTGTTTTTTTTTACACTTTTTTGTAACTGTAACTTTTATAACTGTAACCGGTTCCAGGTTCGGGTCTCTCAAAATGCAATGGCATCTTGGGAGACCCTGTGAAAGTGTGCCTAGTGTGTGCAATGCTGTACGCTACGCTAATACTCAACTAGTGAATGGTAGCGTTCAAAACATTCACCAATGCAAAGACCAGGATTGTCAGGACAGGAGGGACAATAATAGCGGGTGTCACGCCTAAATCTCTCTGCCTCTCTGCCAACAACCTCTACGACAAAATCTCTCCCCTATCCTGCACCAACCTAGCCACTTCTGTGTACAACGCTTCACTTCTAGCCTCACTGAACTCACTTGCCCCCCTCACTACACACAGAATCAAGCCCAGACCCCTTCAACCTTGGCAAACAGATGATACTAGAAGTCTTAAAAAACGTAGTCGTGCTCTGGAGCGCCTGTGGCGTAAGACTAAGTCCCAGAGAGATTTCTACCAATATAAATCTGCCCTCCAAAAATACAACTCCAGCCTCCTCTCTGTCAAGCAGACCTATTTTACCACTCTCATTAGCAACTTATCATCCTGTCCCCGTCAACTCTTCTCCACCTTCAACTCCCTACTTCGTCCTCCACCGCCTCCACCCGCCAACTCACTCACTGCACAGGAGATCGCCAATCACTTCATCCAGAAGATTGATACTATTCGCGCTGAGATCTCTACTGTGCCGACACCCTCCACATTTTACACTTCATGCCCACAGGCACAATCATTATTTCCCTCTTTCAACCCCACCACTACAGACGAAGTTGCTAAACTACTTGCTAATGTCCACCTTACCACCTGCCCTCTGGATCCTGTTCCCTCACAAATGCTAAGTTCACCCTCTGGCCCTATACTACACTCTCTAACCCACATCTTCAATCTCTCCCTCTCTTCTGGCATCTTCCCTAACTCTCTAAAACATGCACTTGTCAGACCCATACTTAAAAAGCCCTCACTGGACCCATCCAATCTTAACAACCTACGCCCCATCTCCTTGCTCCCCTTCTTATCCAAACTCCTCGAACGTCTGGTCTACAACCGACTGAGCATCCACCTCGCTGATAATGGCCTTCTCGATCCCCTTCAGTCTGGATTTCGTCCTCAACACTCCACAGAAACTGCTCTCCTAAAACTAACAAATGATCTACTAACTGCCAAAAGCAATCGACACTTTTCTGTACTCCTACTACTGGACCTCTCTGCTGCCTTTGATACGGTTGACCACCCCCTCCTCCTCAAAAAACTACATGCCTTTGGTCTCCGTGACTGCACACTTCGCTGGTTCTCTTCCTACTTATCCAACCGCACCTTTAGCGTTTCTTATAACTCTACTTCCTCCTTCCCTCTTCCTTTCTCTGTTGGGGTCCCTCAGGGTTCTGTTCTTGGACCTCTACTATTTTCAATCTACACTGCCTCCCTGGGTCAACTGATAGCCTCCCATGGCTTCCAATACCACCTCTACGCTGATGACACCCAAATCTATTTCTCTACACCTCAGCTCACTCCCTCTGTCTCCTCACGTATCAGTAACTTACTCTCAGATATATCAGTCTGGATGTCTCACCACTTCCTTAAACTCAATCTAGCCAAAACCGAACTTCTAATTTTCCCTCCCCCCTATGCCTCTTCCCCTGATCTCTCTGTCAAAATCGATGGCACAACTATAAGCCCATCCCCACATGCCAAAGTTCTAGTTGTAGTCCTAGACTCTGAACTCTCCTTCAAGCAACACATCCAATCACTGTCCAAATCCTGCCGCCTCAACCTCCGCAACATCTCCAAAATACGCCCCTTTCTAACCAATGACACAACTAAGCTCTTAATTCACTCGCTGGTCATCTCTCGCCTTGACTACTGCAACTCCCTTCTCATTGGCTTACTTCTACATAGTCTATCACCTCTTCAATCCATTATGAATGCCGCTGCCAGACTCATCCACCTTACCTGTCGCTCTGTGTCTGCCACTCCTCTATGTCAATCCCTCCACTGGCTTCCGCTCAGCCAAAGAATTAAATTCAAAATTCTAACAACTACGTACAAAGCCATCCACAATTTCGCCCCCAGCTACATCACTTGCCTAGTCTCTAAATACCAACCTACTCGCTCTCTTCGTTCCTCTCAAGACCTCCTGCTCTCTAGCTCCCTTGTCACCTCCTCCCATGCTCGCCTCCAGGCCTTTTCCAAAGCCTCTCCAATCCTATGGAACTCCTTACCCCAATCTGTCCGCTTATCTCCTACTTTATTAGCTTTCAGAAGATCCCTGAAAACCCTTCTCTTCAGAGAAGCCTATCCTACCCACACCTAACAACTGTACTTTTTTTTTCCCATCAGCTCATCCCCCACAGTTATTACCTTTTGTCTCCACTTGACCCTCCCTTCTAGATTGTAAGCTCTAACGAGCAGGGCCCTCTGATCCCTCCTGTATTGATTTGTATTGTAAGTGTACTGTCTGCCCCATGTTGTAAAGCGCTGCGCAAACTGTTGGCGCTATATAAATCCTGTATAATCATAATAATAATAATAATATCTGTGCTTGCTGCAGACACAACATCTTTTTGGGGGGGTTCGTTGGGTAGGGGTACTCGGGAGGACATAAAGAAAATGCCTCTCATGCAGCCGACTACATTTGGTTGGGGATATGAATGGGGGAAGTACGGGCGCTGCAGAAGTGGTGGGTTCCCAATTATTAGGATTGGCGAATGCAGCAGGAAGGGCATTATGGGCAAGACGGGCCTGTGTTTGTCTTCTTCTTGGTGGCAGCGGGACACTACTTGTGCTTGCCACCTCATCAGCTTGAACTGCACTTAAGGGACTCAACACGTCACCAAGTGTTACTGCAGTGCTGGTTTGACTACAACCGGGGTGTACTAGACCGCTGGTGCTTGCCAGTTCACCAAAACGCTACCAAAAAAACTGTTAGCGATCGCAGGGATCAGGCCTGACTCTGCGAACGCTTCCGTTATGCGTTTAGTGTTTTGTAAGTGACAGTGATTGATCGATACTGCACTTGGGTGGGCTGAGCTGGGCCGGGCGGAGGGGCAAAATGCAGGTGCTAGCAGGTATCTGGGCTGATTCCGCTAACACTGCGTTTTTGGGAACCCTAAACTGCTGGGGACACTAATATAGATCTGATCGGATCAGATATTGATCCGTTCAGATACTATGCCACTAAGGGAGGTGTACGGTGCATGCGTGGGTGTTATCGCTACTGGCACTAACCTGACGCTGCCTGGGGCTGGTGCTTACCAGTTCACCAAAACGCTACCAAAAAAACTGTTAGCGATCGCAGGGATCAGGCCTGACTCTGCAAATGCTGCAGTTATGCATTTAGTGTTTTGTAAGTGAAAGTGATAAATGGATATTGCACTTGGGTGGGCTGGGCTGGGCCGGGCGGAGGGGCAAAACGCAGGTGCTAGCAGGTATCTGGGCTGATCCCGCTAACACTGCATTTTTGGGAACCCTAAACTGCCGGGGACGCTAGTATAGATCTGATCGGATCAGATATTGATCCGTTCAGATACTATACCACTAAGGGAGGTGTATGCTGCGTGCGTGGGTGTTAGTGGTACTGGCGCTAACCTGACGCTGCCTGGGGCAACGCAGACCTTATCTGACCCTAAAACCTAAGTTATATCACGGCCGGGCGATCAGGGGGCTAAACCTTTATTCGGTAATAAACGACGGGTGCCCTGACACTATAAAAAATAAATGAACTAACCAGCATCACCCGTAACAGTTATACGGTGATCACTGGTGAAAGGGTTAACTAGGGGGCAATCAAGGGGTTAAAACCTTTATTAGGTAGTATATGGGGGTCCCTGACGCTATAAAACGCTGACGGTGAACCTAAATATTTACCTCCCTAACTAGCGTCACCAGTGACACTAATACAGCGATCAGAAAAATGATCGCTTAGTGACACTGGCAACGGGGGGTGATCAAAGGGTTAAAACTTTATTAGGGGGGGTTAGGGGGGTACCCTAGACCTAAAGGGGGCTAACACTAACTGCCTTACTACACTAACTGTCACAAACTGACAGCAATGCAGTAATCAGAAAAAAAAAAACTGCTTGGTGTCAGTGTGACGGGGGGGGTGATTGGAGGGTGATCAGGGGGTGATCAGGGGGTGATCGGGGGTGTAATGTATGCCTGTTGTGCACTCACTTGGATGTCTTCTCTCCTCGGCGCTGGAATGGAAAATACCGAGCCGAGGAGAGATTACATCATTTCATCTGCCGCTGTTTACTATACAGCAGCAGAGGAAGAATCTGATTGGCTGGGAGCAATCGCGAGGGGGGGGGCACGAATAGCTGGTCTCCCCCTCACGTCTGATCGCTGCCAGACACAAGCCGACCGCCTCGGGCACCAGGGGGGTCCGATCGGACCCCCCGTCCGCGGGAGGCAGATCACGTACCAGGTATGTGATTTTGCCTGCCCGTGCCATTCTACCGCAGTATATCTGCGTTAGGCAGTCGGCAACTGGTTAAGAAGGATTATATAGCGGGATTGTCCACAAGCTGTGTGAGATGCTGAATGGTTTCCACACTTAAGGTCATTTGTTACAGAAATTAGAAATCTTCTGTATGGCATAAATATATTCTATGAATTTTTTAAAATATTTCACAAAATGACACAGAGGGGGATTAAAATGACAGTACTTTTGGAATGTGATGTGATAATTTGTTGATGCAAGTGCATGCATTATGATACTTTCTTTCTGAAAGCTGTTATGATTTCTTGTGAAGGTTAACAGTAGCACAGAGGAAACAGGCCTGACATCTTTTTGTGCTGAAGTGAAGAAGAATATAGACTATTTTAATGTTTTGTCAGGATACATAAAAAGAATAAGATTAATGTCAATCGTATCATCAACATGTTTAATATTTAAAGAAAATAAAAAATTTGAAAAAATCTTATGAATATGTTTTAACATTTTCCACTCATGGAAAGATGCCTTGCTGAGATGAGCATGTTTGCGTCAGGAAAGCTAAAAGCTATGCTGACTGGTGTTTTAACTCCTGTTAAGGTCATTTACATCTTTACAGTGTATTTAATGTGCATTGTGTTAAGGTAGCCCTTAAAAAATGGGCTGTAATACACATTGCTTTGCTTAAAATAGCATATGCATGACCTTTTTTTCCTAATACAACATACAGTACCACTACACACTACTGTGAATTGCTGTGCACTGACACACTATAACACAGGTGCATTGGCTTAGTGCACACTTGTATTAATGAATGATGGCATTCCTAGACTTGGATTGTTGCTTTAGTTCATTAGCTCATTAGAGGACAACATCAGTAGTAGATGATCACAGAGGTGGCAACTATGGATAAGTCCAAACCTAGTTACGGACCACACTTTGGCTGTTCAGGCATTTGAATGAACACCCAAATCTGCATCTGATCTCCTGTTTGGAGGAACCAGGGCACTTTTATCTCTTAGAGTAAGTACCTTTTTGAAAATAATAGTTGGTTTTGTACCCCATTGGAGGGAAAGTAATTAGAGGGAGATCTCCAGGATTGAAACCAAGTGGATCTATATTATAAAAATATATAGCCCATATGGACTAAATATTGACAGGGACATGAACTGCTTTATATATAATAGGTGATGGATTGTGATAATTTTGTAAGGGACAAAACTTTTTGTATTTTATTTTGAAATATATATATTTTTTTATAAGGATGGAAAAGGGCCTGGGGGTCCTAGTAGATGATAGGCTCAGCAATGGCATGCAATGCCAAGCTGCTGCTAACAAAGCAAACAGAATATTGGCATGCATTAAAAAGGGGGTTAATTCCAGAGATAAAACGATAATTCTCTCGCTCTACAAGACTCTGGTCCAGTCGCACCTAGAGTATGTTGTCCAGTTCTGGGCACCAGTCCTCAGGAAGGATGTACTGGAAATGGAGCGAGTACAAAGAAGGGCAACAAAGCTAATAAAGGGTCTGGAGAAGAGACGCTTGAGTGGGTATATGAGGATTTCTTTACTATAAGAGCACCAAGGATGTGGAATTCCCTTCCACAGGGGGTGGTCTCAGTGGGGAGCATTGATAGTTTCAAGAAATTATTAGATAAGCACCTGAACGACCACAACATACAGGGATATACAAGGTAATACTGACATATAATCACAAACGTAGGTTGGACTTGATGGACTTGTGTCTTTTTTCGACCTCACCTACTATGTAACTATGTAACTATGTATGTAAATATATGTAACTAGAAAAAAAGTTTTAAACATCAAATATTATATATTCTCCTTTTTTTAATCCTAGATAAAAAGTGGATGTAAATGTCCTCTTTGACCACTAGATGTTGCATTTTATATTGGGGTTTAATCAGTTTTCCATGGATTTTTTCCGATGGATGTTGGCTCAAACTTGTTTTGTCTACACACGGTCGCACAAGTTGTCGGAATTTCTGAACGCCAAGAACGCGTTTCCGTATACCATGTTCGACGAGACTATAAAAGGGCAGTTCAGTACTAAGCGCGGCACCCTTTGGGCTCATTTTGCTAATCTCGTGTTAGTAAAAGTTTGGTGAGAGACGATTCGCGCTTTTTCAGACTCGTGGTTTTCAGATCGTTTTCTGCTGTTCGGTTTGTGCCTGTGGGTTTGTGTCTGGTCTTCAGTGCGTGCAGAGAGTTACCCTTGACTTTGTCATTGTGTTCTTGTTTGTTCGTTACTGATTTTCAGGTCGCTCTTCACAGGCCTTGCTGTTCTTCAGTGCGTTCTGTTACTTCTTTCTGAGCAGCCGACTGTTTTCTAGCCATGTTGCATGTACGTACTCATCGTAGAGTTCGTGCTGTGCGGGGGCTTGGTGTTGGGGTCCTTACTTTGACACAAGCCCAGTCCATGAACAGGGCGAGGAGGAGTTCATGGACCAGGAATTGGTTGCTCCAGCATGACCAGTTCTGTCACATGCCTTTGCTCCGTGAGATCCGTGAGAATAATCATGACAATTTCAGGAACTTTCTCCGGATGAAGGACCCCATATTTCACCGTTTGTTGGCTTTGCTGACCCCCTATATCAGCAGGCAGGATACCTGCATGAGGCAAGCCATCACTCCGGAGCAGAGGCTAGTCGCCACCCTGCGGTAATTGGCGACGGGGAGAAGCCTGCAGGACCTTAAGTTCTGGACAGGCATCTCCCCCCAGGCTCTGGGGATCATTATCCCAAAAACCTGTTCTGCCATCATCCAGGTCCTGCAGAAGGAGTATATTAAGGTAAGATTTTTATCCTTTAATATCACATTTTGTTGTATTTATTGTTTACTAATGTATTGTATTTCTTTCCTTATTCCCTAATTACTATGATTGTAATATGCTGTGAATGTCCCCTTTGTCCTCATGCATGCTGGAATTTTTAAAAAAAAAATTTTGTCCTTCATACATATTTGCCTTCACTTACCTCCCCAGCATGCTCTCCTGGGCCTATATTCAGCTCATGTAGTCACTTAACAATGTATTTTGTCAGCTCCATAGTAGTGCTTAACCCTAACTACTCCTAAAATGTGTAAAATTGTGATGTGTGCTTTAAATTCAGGCAGGGTGCCAGAGGCTTTTTTTGGGTCCCAAAATCATTTGGAACCCTCCCTCTCCCCCAATTTCTAACTCAGCTGATACCAATCCTCTATCTGCTGACTTTGCCAAACCCATACACACTATACCTCTTTTGTGGTCAGTTTCTGGATGAATTCCCCAAAGCATGTAGTGCAAGGGCCTGCCTGACTACTTTCAAATGGTACTTTTTTAAGTTTCTGTATCCTATTATCTTGATAGGTAATTTCAGAATGAAAAAATGTGCTAAAATGTGTACAGTGTGTATTTATATCTTTGTATTATGACACTTCTTACCTGTCCAGTGGGCTGCCAATAGTGTAAGTAAGGAGGGGCTGGCCAAAGTAATACACATTATTTAGGCATTCATCTCTCAATGAAGTGGAGAGGGTTCCCTGTCCAAAACATCTCCCTCCCCCCCATAAAATTTATAAAATGGCCCATGAGGGGGGGGGAATCTGATAGGTGGACCTTATACCTTTGTCTACCTTGTATACCTTTAAATACTCCCTAAAATAAATGTTATACTGATGTTGGCCCAGAATGTTTGTGTGTAATCTGTTTTCCATGTTTATGTGCAAAATTATTAATTTTATTTTCTTGTTTGACTCCACAGTTTTCTTCCAACCCACAGGAATGGCAGACTGTGGCCTCCCACTTTGCCCAGCAGTGGGACTTTCCTAACTGCAGAGGGGCAATTGATGGGAAACACGTCCACATCGTTCCGCCACCCAACTCGGGGTCTTACTATTACAACCACAAGGGGTTCAAAAGGATTTGTGATGTTGGCGGTGGTGTCGGCTAATTACGAGTTCCTGTATGTGGACATGGGGAAGAATGGCCGGATGTCAGATGGTGGAGTCATCGCCCAGATGGAGTTCTACAGGCATCTCCAGAATGGCAGCTTGGATTTGCCACCTCCAGAAGACAATGTGGAAGGACTCCCATTCCTCTTCGTTGCGGATGAAGCGTTTGCGCTGGGGGACCATCTTATGCAGCCATTCCCTATGGGGACCCTCACCCCGGAACAGAGGGTTTTTAATTACCGGCTGGTCAGAGCCAGAAGAGTGGTGGAGAACACGTTTGGAATAATGGCCAGCCGGTTCCGCCTATTTCTTACACCGCTACACATGGCGGAATATAAACTCAATCACATCATCCTGGCTTGCTGTGTTCTCCACAACTTTTTAAGGAGAAATTCTGTGAACTATGCTTGCTCAGTTGGGCCTGAATCCGGAATTAATCTAAATGAACCAACCCTGATGGCGCTTGAAGCTGGCCATCCTGGCTTGTCCCCCTGAGTGCCCGCGAGGTCTCTATAAGATATATGGAATACTTTAAAAGTGCTATGTGTGTGGATGCGCTGCTCACTTTTGTGCTCTCTATCCTATCTGTGTATGTGCTATCCTTTGGACATAATCTTATTCACCATCCACCTTTAAAAATTCATCACATTTAAATAACAACCATATACCTGTAAAAATTCATCACTTTTAAACAACAACCATATACAAATTCTGTAAATCATATAGAAGTCCAGTGACATATATCACATGATAATAAAGTCTCTTCATATGTGTTTGCAAATCTTCCGTTGAATTGCCGTGAGCGGCGTGCTCTTTTGTGTTAAATTAATTTAAAGTGACTTAGTGCTTCACCACCACCTGTGAGATTTGCCACTCACCAGATTAATCTTTAAAACTGCACCTTTGGTTCATTCATAGGGATAACCACTCCACTCAAAGGGGACTTTCTCCAATAGCTATACCAGGACCTCAATGCTCCTCATAAAAACGGATGAAAAACGATCATCGCACAATAACGTTTAAAACCTTTATTTCATAAAAAAACTATGCACTCACATTTCCAAGTGCCATTAGGCCGGCACAGAGCTTTTCCAGCAGTTAGGGACGGGTGGGCGCTGCAGCCCGGTTCGTCTGGTGTGTGCTGTGCTGCCTCCGTGTGCCGCTTGCGTTCCCCCCTGTGTGTTCGTTCGCGTCCTCACCAACCCCGTTCGTTCCCGATCACGTGGGTACAATAATCTCCCAGCAGCCTCTACGCGTTTCGCAATCCAATTTGCGTCATCAGGAAGCTGGAATACTTTGCAGGTAGGGGGGCCATCAATATGCCAGACAATGTCTGAGACCTTTTTAAAATAAAAAAAAAATTAAACTACTAAAATATTTGCTTACATTTACTGCTTGTGTTTCTTTTAGCTGACCCTGACTGAAATTTGGGGAGTCCTGAAAACGGCGTGATTGTGTAACATTAGAAAGCACTGTTGGGTGACATTAGAAAGCACTGTTGGGTGTTATTTACTAAAGGCAAAGACACTTTGCACTACAAGTGCACTTGAGACTGCACAGAAACTGCACTTGTAGTGCAAAGTGTTTTTGCCCTTAGGAAATAACCCACATTGTCACACAAAACACCAATTTTACCACGTTAAAGTTTAGGAGCATTGAAAGAAGAAGCCACACATTGTTGATTATCAATCTTTTTAATCCAAGCACAATCACATGTGCATTTATAAAAGATTTTTTTAAAACAAACCATGTTTGTTGTATAAAATATTTATAGGTGACAATAAAAAAAGTAGAAATGTCCTTTTAAGGTAAAAAAGGCATGTTTAAAACCAACAAGAAATACACAAATCTGGAACTTACAAAGTTCAACTTTTGTAGAAGTTGAAGGCAATATCAGACGTGAGTATTTATAAACTCTGATATTGCGTTTAGCAGGTGGAGTGAAGTCACCCCTGGAAAAGCCAAATTTTGAAGATGCACACAAATTGCCGAATGTCAACATGTGCTAGCTGGCATCATGGGGGGTCAAGGGATGTGTTTTGTGGGTGCAACCCCTTCCTCTCAGCTACTTTATTATTGAGGAAGGGGTTGCACCCCCAAAACGCATACATTGATCTCCCGTGATGGCAGATAGCACATGTTGACACACTGTGTGCATGTTCAAAATTTGGCTTTTCGAGAATAGTGAAAAAAATGTGCAAAAAATTTGGGGAAAAAAACCCAACTAAATTAGGCATTTCAAGGGGTTTTAAACGCTCCCTAAAACATCAATGACGTTCTTCATTTTGTTTTGAACATCATTGATGTTTTTCTTGATGTTTTCCAAGTCCCTATTACACCCCATGATCTCCCCGATGATTGATTATCTGGGCACTTTCACTGGTGAAATGACCTTCATCCACAACATCACAATCACTTAAAAATATAGAAACAAAAACACACCATGTATTAAAAATATGCCGGCATCCATCTCTTACCTGAGCCTGTAGTCGCAGACACTCACCTGTTGTGGTGACAATTTCCACCACGTCTCCCTCCTCCTCCTGTTGGCTTTGTGGCATTTCCACTTCTTCATGAGGTGGGGGGTCTGTGGTCTCCTCTGATGAGTGGTGTCCTCCGAGTCTTTTCTCTCCTATGTAAAAAAAATAGGTATACTTAGCACACAGATATTTGATGGCAGAAATAGGAATATGAAACTTTGCTTGGAAGTGGTGTACAATTGTTTATTTTGGCAGAGTTACAAGATGAATAAATATTTTTTCACTTTAGCAAGCTTGAATACTTACCTGTTTTGTACAAGCTTCACAGATGGAGTCACCCCTATAGTATACACTGGAGCACCTGTGTGGGCCCCCTAATAAAAAGGGTGTTCTGGTGTCCCACACTAGTGCTCCAGTGTCCAGATGTGTAAACAGCTACTGAGTGTCCTCTCTTTACACAGAATCTAGTTTGCATTTCATTCTAGTTTCTAGTTACAAACCCATCTAGACAACAAACGTATTTTAAGAGAAGTAGGCTAGCAAAAATGTATTGAAATGCATCTGGCCAAAACATGGTGTTTTCTAGGCTGAACTAACAATGTTTCCTACGAATGAATAATGCGTCCATGAACATGAAAGTTGCCATTTTAAACTACAACAGTAAAGAAAAGCACATGGAGCAGCACGAACGTTCTAAAAATAATGAATAGTAACACAGCACAACTACTTACTTTTTTTTAGCACTCTCCTGATCCTTCTATACTGATCGTGCTCCCTTAATTTGAGGTCCGACCATGGTTTCCGGAGTTGATCCTTAGTTCGACGTACCCCAAAATTCTTCTGCAGACACAACTTTTGCCATGATCTTGGCCTTTCTGACATTGGGGTTGGGGTAAGGTCCATACTTACTGTCATAGTCGGCCCTCTTCAGAATGTCGACCATCTCCAACATCTCCCCAAAGGACACACTTGATGCCTTAAATCGTCTCCTCCGGGATCGGGACGTTTCTGGCTCCGGGCTTTCCTCCTCCTCCTCCTCCTCATTGGTGTAATTAGCACGCACCTGTTCTGTCTCCGCCCTGTGCTCTTCCCCACTGCGCTGAACGAGAAGGAGCGGGGAATAGACTAGAAAGAACATCAGGGGCGGGCGGAGTTTCATACATGCACAGTGTATATAAAGCGTAACACGCGTGCGTAGTATGTACGATTTGTGAGCGGAGGAAGGAGTATCGGAAGCGCCGATCGTGATAACGAAGGTAACATTTAAACTTGGGCCTATACTGCTTCTAGATTGAGGCCTATATTGGGACAAGATTAGGAGACTTTAGCCTGACATTAGGGTTTGTCTTGTGTATTGCAGATAAAATGGATGGCTTCAATGATCACAACTTCCCCCTGTTCATAGAAAAATACAGGGAGCTGCCCTGTCTGTGGCAGGTCAAACACCCGCAACATAATCATAAACAAAAGAGGCAGGCAGCGCTGGAGAAACTGCTGGAGTTGATCAAGCCGGTGGTCCCCACGGCAACCATCCCCTATTTAAAAGCCAAAATTGGGGGGGCGGAGCTTGCCGCGGAAGAAGATGGACGCTCAATAGAGGAGCTCCACAGAGCTCGGGAACACACCGGCCCACATCGCCTACTCCACTGGCCCAAAACCGCACACATCCACCTGCGGACCGGCAGCACAACTCCGGGAACCGATCGATCATGCCGCGGCGCAGCAAGGAGAACCGGAGGCCGCAAAAACTGACAGAATACTACCCGCTCGGGCCTAAGCAAGAAGGCGGCGGCGGGACAGCGGCGCGAGGTATGTCTAGTACCCCACTATACGAAACAGGCAAGGGCAATCCACAAAAAAGGAATGCTCCACAAAGGAGCACACACTCCCCTATACATACCCCCAATTCAGGCAGTCCGGAAAAAGCAAGATTGAGGCTGGATGCCTCGGATTCTAGCCGGGACATAACACCAGGCCTAGACTCAGGAGAAGATACCAGAGATCTCCCTGACTCAATTGATCTCTTTCCCACCACTAACCAACCTGTACTGGACACCACACTAAAGGATATGTTAGTCTCACTCCGGAGTTCACTACATGCTGACTTGCTATCCTGTGTCCACAGATTTGGTGTGGAACTTAAAGAAACAGTATCCAGGGTAGATCATATTGAACACAAAATGGGGGAGTTCGCTACCACCATCAATGATCTAGTGGATGCAAACGATAACAATGTAGATGAATTGGATGCCCTTAAAGCAAAACTAGCAGACATTGAGGACCGCTCTAGGAGAAATAATTTTAAAATAAGGGGGATCCCCGAATCAGTCCTGCAATCTGACCTGCGCACCTACACAGCCCAACTCTTTCAGGCTATGCTACCAGATCTAACGGAACTGGACATTACCGTGGACAGGATCCACCGCTCACATACAAGTGGGGGTTCCCTACTAAATTGATTATCACTAAAGATGGAAAGGAGCATGTTGTTGACACTTTTACCAAGGGAATGCAGCTCCTCTAAAGATGGCAGATTATAGCGGAGGATCCGCCAAAGGTTCATGTTTCACGTAGCCCTGAGCAATTTACAGATGACTGGAATTTGGTCACCTCCAAAAACTCCCGCAAGCATACATGAGCTGACTGAGGTCAGTGAAGACTACACTCTACTGTTAAGCTAAGCTGAACTGTTTCGCTGTTTACCCCTCACTTGCAAATTAAGTGACTATACGTCACACTCAGGTCACACAGACCTACTCAGGGTTTGGTTTAAAACCCCCTTATGTTTTCCTTTTTTTATCTTTTTCTACACTGTCCTTTTTTATGTTAACCATTGTCTATGTCCGCAGCCACAACATTTACCAAAAATTCAACTACTTGATAAAGCAAATCTTCAGGAACTCCACGGTCACAAGGATTCATCTCCCCATCGCATATGGATCAACGTTGATGAACTCAGCAACCTATGTAAGTGTTACCAACACATGACATCTAACGCGCTTAAACCTGACTTTACACTATGACCATTACTTTTTTAACAATGAATGCAAGAGGCCTTAACCACCCGGCGAAACGCAGATCCATGTGGCTGGAAGCCATCCAACATAAGGCTGACGTCATTTGTGTGCAAGAGACGCACTTTAAAAAACAGGCCCAACCTAACTGCTCTCATCCCAAATTCCCACATGTTTTTTTTGCAAGTACAGATGCAAAAAAGAAGGGGGTACTTACGGCAATTAAGGATACAGTAGCATTTAGCCTTCACCCGGAAGTCAAAGATGTGCAAGGTAGATGTCACATATTAATCTGCGATATCAACAATACCACTTATACGGTGGTGAATGTATATGCGCCAAACACACGTCAGACCCGCTTTTTTCATAGGCTCATGAAACAGGTCTCCTGTTTGCAAAAAGGTCGCCTACTCCTGTGCGGAGATTTTAATTTGCCACCGGACCCCACAATAGACTCTAGTTCACTATCCAGCAAGAAAACGCAAACACTACAACCGCTGCTGAGGAACTACGACATATATGATGCATGGAGATGTCTTCACGCCACAGAGAAAGACTTTTCTTTTTTTTCAGCTAGTCACAAAATTTATACCCGACTTGATCTTTTTTTGATAGATAAAGCGTTATTAACCAAAATCAAATCATCTACAATTAATAATATCACTTGGTCGGATCATGCTTCGGTATCGCTGCTGGTGGATGACACATCTATAATCAACTCCACTTACATATGGAGATCCAACCCGCGGCTGTTCCGAGATGATCCTTCCAAAACAATATTGCAGAAAGATCTGGCCGAATTTTTTGAACTTAATGTAAATTCAGTCTCTGACCCATTTATGACATGGAACGCACACAAAGCGTTTATGAGAGGTCTCCTCATTAAACTAGGACTAAGAGGATGAGGGAGCAGCGTATATTGAATGTCTCTGAACAAATCCATACACTAGAATTCCAGAACAAAACCAATTTCTCCCCTGACTTATCAGACAAACTGACCAAATTAAGAATGGAACTCCGAATGATACTACTGGAGGACTTTGAAAAGTCCTCTAGAAGGTTAAAAATGACGTATTACGCAAATGGCAATAAAGCAGGGAAATTATTAGCAGATAGACAACAAGGACACAGACACAAAACTAAACTTCCCTACATCTTACATCCTGAAACCCATACCAAATTACAACACCCTCAAGACATTGCAGATGCATTCAGCACTTACTATGGTTCTCTCTATAACCTGAACACAGACCCTAACACGATTCAACCACAAACCCACACAATTTCTGAATTTCTTAATAAAATTCAACTTCCCCATCTCACTGATACCCAAAACATAGCACTGAACTCTCCATTCACGACACAAGAGATATCAGCAGTGATTGACTCACTCCCCAGTAATAAATCTCCTGCACCAGATGGCTTCACGAGTGAATATTTTCAAACGTTCAGAGACGTTCTAACTCCCAGACTTACTGAAATATTTAATCAAGCTGCTTCCTCCTCCTCTTTTCCACCTGAAATGTTGAAGGCAATGATTGTGGCATTACCGAAGCCGGGGAAAGACCCTGATACTCCTCAAAATTTTCGTCCGATATCGTTACTCAATAATGACCTGAAAATCTATGCCAAAGTAATAGCTGGTAGATTAGTAAATCTCCTCCCTTCACTGATCCACCCAGATCAATCTGGCTTTACCACAGGTCGTCAAACAGCGGATGCGACCAGACGCCTGATCAACCTTATCCACCTAGCTAAAAAAAAAGGAACGCCTTCTCTGCTCCTCTCTTTGGACACAGAGAAGGCGTTCGACAGGATTCATTGGACGTATTTGGAACAAGTACTAGACAAATTCGGTTTCCACGGCCAAATGTATCAGGCCATTATGGCTCTGTACACAAAGCCATCAGCACAAGTATACATATCCGGAACATTATCTACTCCATTTAGCATAACTAACGGCACTCGACAAGGGTGCCCTTTATCCCCCTTAATTTTTAACTTGTTGATGGAACCACTGGCAACTTATATCCGCCAACATCACCAAATTAAAGGGATCACAATAGGCGATAGAATGCACACCATCAGCCTATTCGCGGATGATGTCATCCTGATACTTACTGACGTAATGTCTTCCCTGGCTTCGGTCCACCAAACTTTACAATTATTCAATGCAATATCATATTACAAAGTCAATGAAACCAAGTCATATCTTTTGGGACTAGGCTTATCTGACAAGATGAAACAAAATATTAGCCACAAATTTCCGTATATGTGGAAAGAAAATGGCATATCTTACCTAGGTATTACACTTACACCCACAGTATCCGAACTATTTAAAGAAAATTATATTCCATTTTTAAAGTCTCTGAGACCCAAACTAGATAAACTAAAGCGATTTGAACTTTCATGGACTGGGCGTCTGGCTGCTTTTAAAATGCAGGTTTTACCACAGTTCTTATATCTATTCCGAACCCTACCCATTCCAGTACCTAAATCCTTCTTTCAGCAAGCACAATCTGAAATAGACAGATACCTATGGTTTGGGAAAAAAGCAAGACGTGCATTTAACAAAATTACTAAATCCAAACATGCAGGGGGGATTGGCCACACGGTGATTAAAGATTACCATGTGGCCACCATTTTGGCACAGATGAAGGGTTGGTTTCCTAACCACGATATCTCTCTGTGGACAGAATTAGAAAAACTACAAATTAAAGGAGGGAATCTGTATAATTACCTGATAACAAATACGTATCACACACCTACCTCCCTTGTAAAGTCTCCAACTATCCAGGCCTCCATCGAAGCCTGGCAATATCTCCTCAAACATATAACACCTGAAGGACCCCAAACTCCTCTAAAATTTCCAATCACAGCTTTAGAACTCATAATACCAGACTTATCATTAGCCAACTGGAGCTCTAGAGGCGAACTGTTCCTAGAAGACCTCCTTGTAGGACCCACGGTTAAAACCTTCAGAACATTACAGATTGAATATGATATCCCATCCTCTGATTATTATAAATATATTCAAATAACCCACTTACTAGATAAAAAGAGTAATGAACTTATCATTCATCTTCCCTGGCAAATTGTCATCTTTCTTACGCACAAAAGTACAAAACTCAAAGGAACGGCATTATTCTATAAATCTCTACAGAATAAAAACTCTTTTAGTAAAACTACTAACATAAAAGCTTGGGAAAGGGACTTTTAAAAAGATTTATACTGATGACCAATGGAAAAAAGCACTTAAAATCACATATGCATCTACTAGAAGTGCCAACCTATGGGAACTGCATCACAAATTTCTATTGCGGTGGTACCTCACCCCTTACCGCATTTCTAAATTTATTCCAGGAGCTTCACCAGAATGTTGGAGGAAGTGCGGGAATATAGGATCACTGCTTCATGTGCTGTGGTCATGCCCACGCATTCAGAGATTTTGGATGATTATATTTCAAATAATAGAACAACTTAGAGGTATAAAAGTTGCGTTTTCCCCAGGTATGGCACTTCTTTCATTGGAAATTGACTCTATTCCAGCATATCTTAGGCCACTGGTATCCCATCTACTCATCGCAGCTAGACTCACCATTGTACGCCATTGGAAAGACACTAGTCCGCCTCCCGTGACAGAAACCCTTCAACTAATAAATACACATAGAATGTATGAAATACAATTCGCATGGAGTCTCGGAAACCAGAATAAAATATCTAAAATCTGGGTTCCTTGGTCAACATGGTATCCACAAAACATGGGTCTCAGATTCTTTGGAAATCATTAATTGGAAAAACCACAGGATAATAACTATGATGAATCTTACTACACAGGCTGCTCAAGGACATATTAAGTTATTGTTAGATAAAGTTAATTAATATAATTTTATAACCTCTCATTTATGTTGGACATTATTCAATTGCTGTTGGCATATTGCCATTATCTGCAGCCAAAACAAAATAAATAAATAAATTAGGTAAGATGCGGTCGGGGGGTGCTTCTCCTTCCTCCAGGCACAGTTAGTTCCCATGTGGGGTGTAGGGGTGGAGGGGAGGTACCTTCTGGAAAGCATTATTAACATGAGGCTGTAGATGTGGATGTAAATGACAAGTACAAGAATGTACCTAGCTCTGCCTCATAGGTATTTGTCATGAAAGCACTATTGATGGTAATGTTTTTGACTGTCTTATTATTTCTTTGTTATTACTCAAAAAAATTCAATAAAAACTTATTGCAATTAAAAGCCAAAATTGGTGGCCTGAGGAACACTTATCTTAGGGAGCGCAAGAAGATCCAGGATTCCCAGAGATCCGGAGCTGCAGCAGATGACATTTATGTCCCCAGGTTGTGGTACTATGAGAGACTTTGTTTTCTGTCAGACCAGACTGAAGTCAGGGAATCCCTCTCAACTCTTCCTTCCACTCTTCCTTCCACCCTATCTTCCACCCCAGCTGAGCCTTCCGATGTCCAACCTGGGACTTCCAGCCAGGAAGAAGTGGAGGAGCCAGGTATAGCATTGTTCTACAGATTTCTGGTCAAGAAATAAATTATGTTTCCTAGATGTTATTGATCACTAATTGCTGATTTAATAAAGTGTTTTACATATCAATAGACAGTAGTGGGCAAAAATAATTGGGACAAGAATGAAAAATGCTGGGCTCAGAATGATAGTTTGTTATATTTGTTAACATTCAATTGGCAACAGTCATGAGATGAAAATTGTGTGTGATTGATGAAGAATAAACTAAAACGATGTCCCTTTTTCATACACAGAAAGACCTCAGCCAGGAAGAGGCTGTGGAATGTGGCACACAGGAGGAGGCTGTGGAATGTGGCACACAGGAGGAGGCGGGGGTTAGTGGCAGCCAGGAGGAGGCGGGGCTAAGTGGCAGCCAGGAGAAGCCCGGGCCCAGTAGGAGCCTGACAGAATCCCAGGTCCCTCCCCTCCACCTTCCAAACAAAAGACCCAGGAAGGGGAGTAACGTGGAGGATTCAGCACTCAGGCTGATTCAGGAGGCTTCTGCGTCCCTCAGAGCCTTTCCCACTCGTGAAGAGGCCTTTGCCTGCATGGCTGCCACAAAACTGAAGGACATGCAGGAGGGCCAACGCCTCATGTGTGAGGACATTCTTTATAAAACACTAAGGGGGAGAGGGGCGAAATCACACCCAAAACACACCTGTGTGAGTTGGACCATCCTCCTCCTCCTGCCACAACTCCACCACCACAGACACAGCATGGAAGGAAACATGGAAGGAAGACCAGAGACTGATGACCTGGGTTCAGTCTGGTCTGACAAAAGATGCAGGCTCTTGTATGACCACAGCCTGGGGACACAGATGTCATCTGCTGCTGTTCATGATCCCTTGGACTTCTGGACCAGATTGAACTCCCTTAGATGAGGACTCCTCAGGCCACCAATTTTGCCTGGAAATAATTGATGTGTGCCCTGGGGGCCAAAGGCTTCGCCAATTTCTGCTGTTTCTCCAGCGTTGCCTCCCTCTTTATTTCGTTAGGACCCCTTAATAAAGGAATTTTTTTTCAATTATACTTGCCTATATGTGTTTTCCTTCAAAGGAAGGCAGGTACATTTCAAAAATACAATGTGAAATTAACAAGAGACACCTAAAACAACCAATCTCCTTGAGATTAATAAATAATACAAGATAATAATGGTGTTGTGGTAACTTGACACACAAAACACACCCAAAAATTTTCTGGAGTAAAAAAAAAAAAAAAAAAAGATAAATAAAACACAAGATCAGGCTTTATAAAAATCCTACAAACAAAAATTTTATATAATTTAATATAAAAAGATCACAAAAAAATTATTTTTTAGGTAGATGTGACAAATAAAGAAAGAAGTTTGTGAGAAGTCTGTGTGAATATGAGCAGCAAAACAACTTCACTCTTCTAGCATTATAAAGAAGAAGAGAGAGCACTGCATTAAACAATTTAAAACATTGCAGCGTGACGAAAGTGCTATATGCATTCCGAACGCTAATTTTACCAGACCAAGCAGTTCTGTCTCGGAATTTCTTCTGAGCATGTGTGGCACTTTGTGTGTCGGAATTGTCCACCCGCGGTCGGAATTGACGTGATCAGATTTCGTTGTCGGAAAATTGTATAGCCTGCTCTCAAACTTTGTGTGTCAGAAAATCTGATGGAAAAAGTCTGATGGAGCCCACACACGGTCGGAATCTCTGACAACAAGCTCCGATCGCACATTTTCCGTCAGAAAATCTGACCGTGTGTACAGGGCATTAGTGTGTAGTCCCATGTAACCCATACATATACCACATACATATAGCACAAGAATAAATTGGAGTGAAAAGGTCACACCTAAACAGTGGTTACCTACAGAGGCTACGTGGCATGACACAGGTCAAATACTGTAGTTTAATAAAACATAATTTTATTAAATTATGTCTAAAATGACAACATTTTAAACAAAATAAATTAACTAAAAGCAAAAATCGAAATATTACACCCCTAATTACCACCATTAACCCTAGGTTCACACCTTTGCGGTTTTTTAGTGCGTTTTTCAGTTGGCAGAAACACACTACAGTCCATTTAACATGGTTTCCTATGGTACAAGTTCACATCTATGCAATTTGCGGCTGTTGCGTTTTTAGAAATGGGCAGGGACTTTTTTCCTGCGATTTGCAGGTAATAGACTTCAATGGAACCGCACCAGAAATGCAAGGGGTGTGTTTGTGATGCGATTTTTTTATGTGTTTTGCGTTTTTTATTTTAACACTGGCTTCCCTGCTGAAAGCTGAATGTAGAAAAAAAAATTGCAGACAAGAAAAAAAAAATTCACAAAAAAAACTGCGTGGGGTCCACCCAGGTCTATACCAGGCCCTTCAGGTTTAGTATGGGATCGGCCTGGTATGGTTCAGGAGGGGGGCACTCAAAAAAGGGTCTGGTGTGGATTTTAGGGGGACCCCATGCCATCTTTTTTTAATTTTGGCATGGGGTCCCCCCAAAATCCATACCAGACCCTTATCCGAGCGTGTCGCCTGGTAGGTAAAGAAAGGGAGGAGACGAGCAAGTGCCGCCCTCCTGAACCATACCGCATGCCCTCAACATGGGGGGTGGGTGCTTTGGGGCAGGGGGGCTCTGCGCCCCCACCACAAAGCACCTTGCCCCCATGTTGATGAGGACAAGGGCCTCTTCCCGACCACCCCGGCTGGTGGTTGTCAGAGTCTGTGGGCGGGTGGGCTTATTGGAATCTGGAAGGCATTAACAAGGGGGCCCCAGATCCCACCCCCCATGTGAATGGGTATCGAGTACATCGTACCCCTAACCATTCACCACAAAAAATGGTGAAATGTTAACAAACTACAAGAGCCGGTTTTTGACAAGTCCTTTATTAAATAAGAATCCAGGAGCCATCTTCTCCCGGAGCCTTCATCTCCCTGTTCCGTCTTCTTCTTGTGCTGTCTTCTCCCGTGGTGCTGTCTTCTTCCTCACCACCGCTATCTTTTTTTTCCTCGCCGCCATCGTCTTCTTCTTCCTCGCCACTGCCTTCTTCTTCTTCTTCCTTGCCACTGTTGTCTTCTTCTTCTTCCTCGCCGCCACCATCTTCTTCTTCCTCGCCACCATCACCTTATTCTTCTTCCTCGCCACCATCGTCTTCTTCTTTGCCTCCGCTGTTATCTTCTCCACTGCTGGTTACCCGCTAAAAAACATAAAAAGCTGGTCTTGTCTTGAAGTTGTCTTTCTTCGTTGTGATATTCCCGCTGTCCAGCACTTCTTATATAGGCATGGGGCGTGATCATCCAATGACATTGCCCGGAGAGGCCGCCCCTTGTGACGTACCCCATACCCATTCACATAGGGGGTGGGATCTGGGGGCCCCCATGTTAATGGGGGCCTCTAGATTCTGATAAGCCCCTGCCCGCAGACCCCGAAACCATCGGCCAGGGTTGTTGGGAAGAGGCCCTTGTCCTTATCAACATGCACCCACCCCCCATGTTGAGGACAGGCAGCCTGGTATGGTTCAGGAGGGGGGGCGCTTGCTCGTCCCCTCCCTTTCCTGACCTACTGGGCAGCATGCTCAGATAAGATTCTGGTATAGATTTTGGGGGGACCCCACACCATTTTTTTTATTTTGGTGTAGGGGGGGGGTCCCCTCCGAATCCATACTAGACTCGAAGGGCCTGGTATAGATCATTTTGTTTTTGCTAATTTTTTTGCCGGCAATTTTATTTTTTTTTTACATTCAGCTTTCAGTGGGGAAGCCCGCTGACAGCTGATGAGTCATTGGTTGTTAAGGACATGGCGGCCAGCTTCTCGGCACCCTCCTTAGCAACCAGGTATATACAGTGTGTTTACAGTTTGTTTAAAGAGAAAAAAAAAAGCAAAATGCATGAAAGCTGCATGCAAAAACGCATAAAAAATTTTGGTTTAAAAACGTAAAACACACTGTAAAACGTGCCTGAAAAATGCATCAAGTGCAGCCACATAGTTGTGAACCTAAACAAAGACAACAATGTCTTCAACATACATGCATCTACATGTTTCTGTGTGGTTGCTGTCAAGTGTGTCCGTACATCCTCCGAACAGGGACTTTTTCTAATGCAGATGATTATCTTACCTTTGTAATCCATAGTCTGATTAATTGTTCCACTACCCGTGTTCGTTAGATGATTATGCGTCCATGCAACAAAAAATGTGTGGGAAAGACAAAGAGGCTATTAAAAACTAGGGTGGGTGAGCACTTAAATGATATACGTACAAAAGATTTTAACAGCCTGCTGGCTCAGCATTTTTTGAAGTTTCATACTGCAAACTTGAGTTCCTGAAAGTAAAGGGATTTTATGCCCTTAATTTCTCTACACAGAGAGGTGATGACACTAACCTCCTAAGGAGAGAAATGATGTAGATATATAGGCTTAATACTTTGATCCTGAAAGGTTTGAATACTGAGTTAAACCTCTAATTTTTCCTGGAAAACTGAGGCCGGTATCCACATCTTCTTCTCTCTCCTCATAAAGGGAGCTTTTCATCCATATGAATTATGATTCATGAAATCTATTAGATGCACCTTTACTCAATAAATAACCCTTCTATATTGCGGGGTATTTTCACATAAAAGGTTATTGCCACTTTAAGACAGTTGCCATTTTGGATGTGGGGAGGAGCCACAGTCTGTAAATGACTAGTCAGCGGAGATGCACGTCAGTCCTGATGAAGCTGGAGTACGCTAACCAGCAAAACATGTCAACATCAAGCCGCAAGTGACGTCATGCCCACTCCTGGAGTTTCTGGTGAGGAACTAAGGAGTGATGAGCGACAGTATCTACTTGTGGCAATGGCATTTCAAGGCATCCTGCACAGTGAATACAGGTGATACTCGAAAAATTAGAATATCGTGCAAAAGTTCATTTATTTCACTAATGTAAACTAAAAGGTGAAACTAATATATGAGATAGACTTATTACATGCAAAGCAAGATAGTTCAAGCTGTGATTTGTCATAATTGTGATGCTTATGGCTTACAGCTTATGAAAACCCCAAATCCACAATCTCAGAAAATTAGAATATCGGACCTCTGAAAAGTATAAGCATGCATATGTACTCAGTACTTGGTTTGGGCCCCTTTTGCAGCAATTACTGCCTTAATGCAGGGTGGCATGGAAGCTATCAGCCTGTGGCACTGCTACGGTGTCATGGAAGACCAGAATGCTTCAATAGCAGCCTTCAGTTCTTCTGCATTGTTCAGTCTCATGTCTCTCATCATTCTCTTGGCAATGCCCCATAGATTCTCTATGGGGTTCAGGTCAGGCGAGTTTGCTGGCCAATCAAGCACAGTAAACCCACGGTCATTGAACCAGGTTTTGGTTCCCATAGAGCTCGTCTGTGGAAGGAAGCATGAAGTGCTCTAAAATCCTCCTGGTAGGCGGCTGCATTGACCCTGGTTTAATGAAGCACAGTGGACCAACACCAGCAGATGACACGGTTCCCCAGATCAACACAGACTGTGGAAACTTCACACTGGACTTCAAGCATCTTGCAGTGTGTGCCTCTCCATTCTTCCTCCATACTCTGGGTCCTTGGTTTCCAAATGAGATGCAAAATTTGCTGTCATCAGAAAAGAGGGCTTTGGACCACTGAGCAAAAGACTAGGTCTGTTTTTCTTTAGCTCAGGTAGGACGCTTCTGACGTTGTTTGTTGTTCAGGAGTGGCTTGACAAGAGGAATACAAAATTTGAAGCCCATGTCCAGGATCCGTCTGTGTGTGGTGGCTCTTGATGCACTGACTCCAGCCTCAGTCCACCCCTTGTGAAAGTTCCCAACACTTTTGAATGGCCTTTTTTCTGACAATCCTCTCCAGGCTGCGGTCATCCCTGCTGCTTGTGCACCTTTTTCTTCCACACTCTTCCCTTCCACAGAATTTTCTATTAATGTGCTTTGATACAGCACTTTGAGAACATCCAAATTCTTTTGCAATTACCTTTTGAGGCTTTCCCTCTTTATGGAGGGTGTCAATGATGGTTTTCTGCACAGCTGTCAGGTCAGCAGTCTTTCCCATGATTGGGATTCCTACTGAACCAGACTGAGAAACCATTTAAAGCAGGGGTCTCAAACTGGTGGCCCTCCAGCTGTTGCAAAACTACAATTCCCATGAGGCATTGCAAGGCTGACAGTTACAAGCATGACTCCCACAGGCAGAGGCATGCTGGGACTTGTAGTTTTGCAACATCTGGAGGGCCGCCAGTTTGAGACCCCTGATTTAAAGGCTCAGGAACCCTTTGCAGGTGTTATAGCTTAATTAGCTGATTAGAGTGGGACACTTTGAGCCTAAAATATTGCACCTTTTCACAATATTCTAATTTTCTGAGATTGTGGATTTGGGGTTTTCATGAGCTGTAAGCCATAATCATCACAATTATGACAAATCACGGCTTGAACTATCTTGCTTTGCATGTAATGAGTCTCATATATTAGTTTCACCTTTTAAGTTGCATTAGTGAAATAAATGAACTTTTGCACGATATTCTAATTTTTCGAGTATCACCTGTATAACAACTGTGTTTATCCAGTCAGTGTGATGGGACAGGTTCTTACATGACCTTTCTGTTCATCATACCATACCAAAAATTTTTGAACTTATCAGCTACAAATCACCTGTTATTAGCAGCTTTGTAGTGGCTTCCTGCTTGCCTTTATTGTGTAAACTTCCAGCCAGCTTGCAATTTTGTTAATGATATGCTATGTGCTATGTACTATCTTTTGGAGATTAATGGACATACATCTACATAAGGTGGAAGAAGTGAAGTGAAGATGGAAAAATGACAGATTTGCCCCTCAGAAATTAAGCCTGCATGGATAGGCTTCCATTTCCAAACAATTGAGCATGCATATTAAACCTGGAATTAAAAAAATGGTATCCTAAATCTGGGACTGAAGATGGAAGAATTGTAATATTTTAATATTTAATTATAATATAAATTACATTTTTAATATTGTAAGAATTGTAACATTGTTTGTTAGCATTATATAACCCCCCAGGAGAAGTGCTCTCCTGGGGGGTTACCTTGCGGGTGCGCTCCCGAGTCCAGCGTTTGCGTCCATAGACACAAAATGTTGGACTTGGCCCCGCCCCCCCCAGCGCCCACGTGATTGGATTTGATTGACAGCAGCGGGAGCCAATGGCTGCGCTGCTATCAATCTATCCAATCAAGAGCCAAGACAACGGGCAGAGGGAAAGAGCGTGTCTCCGGCATGGGAATTACGGGGCTCAGGTGAGTAAAACGGGGGGGGGCTGGGGAGCCGGTCAGTGACAGAAGCTATTTCACCTTAACGCATAGGATGCATTAAGGTGAAAAAACCCCTTTAAGCCTTTTTAGACAGGGCACAATTTCTTGAATTGAGCAGGCATATTACATCTAGATAAAAAAAAAATGTCTGTTTGGTACAATTTTTCTTTGTAAATTTGAAACAATTTGTAGCACACCTTGGAAGCCTTTATTGGATTATACAGCAAATTAATATGTGTGGAATATGTGTTCAAGTGCTCATCAACCATTCAAATAGAATGCAGCTAGAAATAGGCAATTATTTTTCTTATGTTTTTCCAAGAATTAATCATGGCGGTACAAAAAAATGGGGTTATTTCTTCCCATACAGAAAATAAACAATATAAAGAATTGCAGCACAGCTTTTATACCCTTTTGGATACTATGATAGAGTTGTGGTATAGAACAGAAAGTTTGCATTCGGATAAAAATACTCCATTTATTTGAAAATTAAACAAAAAATAGTAATTTTGAGTACACCTTTTAAGACTTTTTGAATAGACCACTATTTCTGAGTGGGCGTATTTCATTAAAAAAATAAATAAAAAATTTGACAGAATATTTGTGTAGACATATTATAAGTATTGTACAATTTTGCTGAAAAGACAATCTCATCTTTATTAATGAGAGAATTATTTTGAGGCAGAGATTAGGTCTATTTCAACCAGAAATGTTACCAGAAGCTGCATTGTTTTAGATACAGGCTTAAAATATTGCACATATTGCAATCTTAACCTTTTTAATAGGAGGCCCATTTGGAGGCAGAGATTTGGCTTTTTTCAGTCAGAAACACCAATAACAAATATATTTTGAAGAAAAAATCTATACAAAAATTGTACAGATTTACTAAAAATAATCTCATCCATTATTATGGGAGATAATCCTGAAGACAGGAATTGGTGCAATTTCAGCATGAAAAATTTCATGAAAATGTGTGTGTTTTTATCATATGTGATTTGTACAAATCTAAAATTTAGATGTTCAAGAGAATTTTATCCGTTTTCATGGGAGAGGATTTGGGGGCTGGGAGTTGGCATATTTCAGCCATAAATATTAACCACTTGCTGACCTCCTCATTACAGATTTATTGCTACAGGATGGCCACGCTGTGCAGAACCATGTGTGTATGTATATGTGTGTATATATAAAATATATATATATATATATATATACAGTATCTCACAAAAGTGAGTACACCCCTCACAGTTTTGTAAATATTTTATTATATCTTTTCATGTGACATTCACAGGTGTGAATGGGGAGCAGGTGTGTAAAACTTGGTGTTATCGCTCTCACTCTCTCATACTAGTCACTGGACGTTCAACATGGAACCTCATGACAAAGAACTCTCTGAGGATCTGAAAAAAAAGAACTGTTGCTCTACATAAAGATGACCTAGGCTATAAGATCGCCAAGACCCTGAAACTGAGCTGCAGCACGGTGGCCAAGGCCATACAGCGGTTTAACAGGACAGGTTCCACTCAGAACAGGCCTCGCCATGCTCGACCAAAAATGTTGAGTGCATGTGCTCATCGTCATATCCAGAGGTTGTCTTTGGGAAATAGACGTATGAGTGTTGCCAGCATTGCTGCAGAGGTTGAAGGGGTGGGGGGTCAGCCTGTCAGTGCTCAGACCATACGCCGCACACTGTATTAAATTGGTCTGCGTGGCTGTCATCCCAGAAGGAAGCCTCTTTGGGATGCACAAGAAAGCCCACAAACAGTTTACTGAAGACAAGCATATTAACCGCTTCAGCCCCTGAAGACTTTACCCCCTTCCTGACCAGAGCACTTTTTCGATTTGGCACTGCATCGCTTTAACTTACAATTGCGCGAGTCGTGCGATGTTGCACCCAAACAAAATTGACGTCCTTTTTTTCCCACAAATAGAGCTTTCTTTTGGTGGTATTTGATCACTTCTGCGGTTTTTATTTTTTGCGCTATAAACAAAAAAAAAGTGACAATTTTGAAAAAAAACGCATTATTTTTTACTTTTTGCTATAATGTCTCCCAAAAATATATAAAAAACTATTTATTTCCTCAGTTTAGGCTGATATGTATTCTTCTACATATTTTTGAAAAAAAAAATTGCAATAAGCGTATATTGATTGGTTTGCGCAAAAGTTAAAGCGCCTTCAAAATAGGGGATAGTTTCATGGCATTTTTATTTTTAATTTTCTTTTATTAGTAATGGCGGCAATCTTTTTATTGGGACTGCGACATTATGGCGGACACATTGGACAATTTTAAGACTATTTTGGGACCATTGTCATTTATATAGCAATCAGTGCTATAAAAATGCATTGATTACTGTGTAAATGACACCGGTAGTGAAGGGGTTAACCACTAGGGGCGATGGAGGGGTTACGTGTGTCCTAGGGAGTGATTCTAACTGTGGGGGGGATGGGCTTCAAGTCACATGACAGCAATCACCGCTCCCGATGACAGGAAGTGATCTCTGTCATGACACAAGCCAGAACGGGGAAGTGCCTTGTTTACATAGGCACTTCCCCGTTCTGAGGCTCCGTGACACGATCGCCAGGAAACCACGGGCACAGTCACGCTGTATGCGGCAGGCGCGTGCGCCTGCTATTCCCGGCTCTTAAAGGGGACGTACAGGTACGCCCATTTGCCCACTGCTGCCATTGTGCCGATCTAAATTGGTGTGCAGTGGTCGGCAAGTGGTTAAAGATATGGTTTACTGGAACCATGTCCTGTGGTCTGATGAGACCAAGATAAACCTTTTTTGTTCAGATGGTGTCAAGCATGTGTGGGGCAACCAGGTGAGGAGTACAAAGACAAATGGGTCTTGACTACAGTCAAGCATGGTGGTGGGAGTGCCATGGTCTGGGGCTGCATGAGTGGTGCCAGCACGGGGAAGCTACAGTTCATTGAGGAAACTATGAATGCCAACATGTACTGTGACATACTGAAGCAGAGCATGATCCCCTCCCTTTAGAGACTGGGCAGCAGGGCAGTATTCCAACATGATAATGACCCCAAACACACCTCCAAGATGACCACTGCCTTGCTAAAGAAGTTGAGGGTAAAGGTGATGGACTGGCCAAGCATGTCTCCAGATTTAAACCTTATTGAGCATCTGTGGGGCTTTCTCAAACAGACAGGGGAAGAGAGCAAGGTCTCTAGCATCCACCAGCTCTGTGATGTCGTCATGGAGGACTCCAGTGGCAACCTGTGAAGCTCTGGTGAACTCCATGTCCAAGAGGGTTAAGGCAGTGCAGGAAAATAATGGTGGCCACACAAAATATTGACACTTTGGGCCCAATTTGGACATTTTCTCTCAGGGGTGTACTCACTTTTGTTGCCAGCGGTTCAGACATTAATAGCTGTGTGTGGGATTATTTTGAGGTAACAGCTAATTTACACTGTTATACAAGCTGTACACTCACTACTTTACATTGTAGCAAAGTGTCATTTCTTTAGTGTTGTCTCATGAAAAGGTATAATAAATAATTTACAAAAATGTGAGAGGTGTACTCACTTTTGTGAGATACTGTACATGACTCTGCACTTCCAGGTAGAAGGGGGAAGGAAAGCACCACCGGCATGCTGCTTCTGCTGTGATTTGTTACAGCAGAAGCTGATCAGTGGGTGCCAGCCAATGGATGTCCACCGACACCCACCAATCATTGGGAAGACACACAGGGGGGGGAGAAGTGATGTATTTTTTTCCCTACAAATCAGGGCCTCACACAGTACATAAAACACTGGATAGGCACACGTTTAACCCTGTGATCTCCTTAGATTTTTATCCCCATTCCCAACCAGTGTCATTAGTACAGTGACAGTGCATATTTTAAGCACTAATCACTGTATTAGTGTCACTGGTTCCCACAATGTGTCAAAAGTGTCAGTTAGTGCTTGTCCGCTGATTGTCCGCCACAACATCGCAGTCCCGCTATATATCGCTGATCACCACCATTACGAGTATAACAACTATGTAGCAAAATACATATTGGCCTAAATTTATAAAGAAATTAGATTTTTTTATTTTTTTTGTTGGATATGTTTTAAAGCAGAAAGTAAAAAATATATATATATTTTTTTCAAAATTGTCGGTCATTTTTGTTTATAGCGAAAAAAATAAAAAACCCAGTGGTGATAAAATACCACCAAAAGAAAGCTCTATTTTTGTGGTAAAAAAAAAACATAAATTGTATTTGGTACAGTATTGCATGTCTGTGCAATTGTCAGGTAAAATAATGCAGCACCATATCACAAAAAATGGCCTGGCTATGAAGGGGTAAATCTTCTGAAAGTCAAGTGGTAAATGAAGTTATATTATTCCCAAAAGCATTTTTGTAAAACAAATGCATTTTTTTTTTAAAAAACAGCAATACCATTCTTTGAGATATGAGGCTGTTTTGGAAGCAGATAGTAGACATATTTTAAACAGAAAAACTTTATTTTTCCAGAGACACTTTATAAATCTTGTACACAGAATGCCATCCTTTTAGAGCCATTTTTCCCATTTTTTTTAAATTAATTTTCAAGTTAAAGAGAGTACAAAGGTGGTACAAACAGTACAAAAAAAGAATAAAATAAAAATAAGTGTACTACATGTACAAAGTAAACACAAAAGTTTAGGTTCAATGTCTGATAGATGCAGTATCTCACAAAAGTGAGTACCCCACTCACATTTTTGTAAATATTTTATTATTTCTGAAGAAATTACACTTTGCTACAATGTAAAGTAGTGAGTGTACAGCTTGTATAACAGTGTAAATTTGCTGCCCCCTCAAAATAACTCAACACACAGCCATTAATGTCTAAACCACTGGCAACAAAAGTGAGTACACCCCTAAGTAAAAATGTCGAAATTGGGTCCAAAGTGTCCATATTTCGTGTGACCACCATTATTTTCCAGCACTGCCTTAACCCAGTTGCCACTGGAGTCCTCTTCCACTCCTCCATGATGATATCACGGAGCTGGTGGATGTTGGAGACCTTGCGCTCTTCCACCTTCCGTTTGAGGATGCCCCACTGATGCTCAATAGGGTTTAGTTCTGGAGACACGCTTGGCCAGTCCATCACCTTTACCCTCAGCTTCTTTAGCAAGGCAGTGGTCATCTTGGAGGTGTGTTTGGGGTTGTTATATTGGAATACTGCCCTGCGGCCCAGTCTCTGAAGTGAGGGGATCATGCTCTGTTTCAGTATGTCACAGTACATGTTGGCATTCATGGTTCCCTCAATGAACTGTAGCTCCCCAGTGCCGGCAGCACTCATGCAGCCCCAGATCATGACACTCCCACCATCATGCTTGACTGTAGTCAACACACACTTGTCTTTGTACTCCTCACCTGGTTGCCGCCACACACGCTTGACACTATCCGAACCAAAAAAGTTTATCTTGGTCTCATCAGACCACAGGACATGGTTCCAGTAATCCATGTCCTTAATCTGCTTGTCTTCAGCTTTCTTGTGCATCAGTAGAAGAGGCTTCCTTATGGGATGACAGCCATGCAGACCGGTTTGATGCAGCCCTTCCACCTCTGCAGCAATGCTGGCAGCACTCATATGTCTATTTCCCAAAGACAACCTCTGGATATGACGCTAATCATGTGCACTCAACTTCTTTGGTCGACCATGGTGAGGCCTGTTCTGAGTGGAACCTGTCCTGTTAAACCACTGAATGGTCTTTGCCCCCATGCTGCAGCTCAGTTTCAGGGTCTTGGCAATCTTCTTATAGTCTAGGCCATCTTTATGTAGAGCAACAATTTTTTTCAGATCCTCAGAGAGTTCTTTGCTATGAGGTTCCATGTTGAACTTCTAGTGACCAGTATGAGAGAGTGAAAGCAATAACACAAAATTTAACACACCTGCTCCACATTCACACCTGAGACCTTCTAACACAAATGAGTCAAATGACACCGGGGAGGGAAAATGGCTAATTGGGCCCAATTTGGACATTTTCACTTAGGGGTGTACTCACTTTTGTTGCCAGCGGTTTAGACATTAATGGTTGTGTGTTGAGTTATTTTGAGGGGACAGCAAATTTACACTGTTATACAAGCTGAACACTCACTATTTTACATTGTAGCAAAGTGTCATTTCTTCAGTGTTGTCACATGAAAAGATATAATAAAATATTTACCAAAATGTGAGGGGTGTACTCACTTTTGTGAGATACTGTACATAAATATCAGAAACATGCAAAGACATTCCATCACGTTAACTAGCTTTCAACCTCAGTCCACATTTCCCATTGTGAAGCAAAGATTTTCCAGGTACCTCGCTTGTTAGCAAGCATAGCCTCATACTTATGGTGTACATGGACAATCTCAACTGCCTCTGACAGATTTGGTGTTTTGTCATATTTCCACCTTCTTGCTATTAGCAGTCTGGCAGCTAGTAAGAGGTGCATGACTATGGAACTGCAAGAGGGGAAAAAACGATCTATGCCTAGGTTAAGAATCACAAGGCCAGGATCTGGCGCCACAAGGATGCTTGTGATATCAGAGATAAAGCAAAAAATGTTCCGCCAAAAGCCGGTGAGATGGTTGCAAGTCCAAAACATATGTAACAAATGACCTACGTCTCCGCATCATCTCCAATAGGGATGAGCTTCGTGTTCGAGTCGAACCCATGTTCGAGTCGAACCCATGTTCGACTCGAACATTGGCTGTTCGGTCGTTCGCCGAATTCCGAACGTTATGGGGCGTTCGCGCCAAATTCGTGTGGCGTGTCACAGCCCATAATTCACTGCGGCATCGCAGTGCATTGCTGGCTGATGATTGGCCAAGCATGCACTATGACCCGCATGCTTGGCCAGCCGTCAGTAGAGAGAGCTGTAATTGGCCAAAGCCAGGGTGGCTTTGGCCAATTATGGCTCAGGGGGTTTAGAACACGCCCCATACTATATAAGGCTGCCTGCACAGCGGCCCTGTGTAGTGTGTGTTCCGGCGTTGAGATACATAGATAGACAGAGAGACAGTGTCATTTCATTTGAGTTAGCTAGATTAGGCAGGACAATCAGTGAGTTAGCTGCACTTACAGTGTATTTTGTATATATATGCATCCCAGGTGTTGCATATATATATATACACTGTATTCAGTTTAGCTAGATCCGTTCCTGTTATCTTCCTACTGTCAGGCAGGCTTGTCTTGTTACAGTATTTACAGCTACCTGAAGAAAATTGCTGGTGTTCTTTTGATCCTATTAGTACCACAGTCAGGCAGCTAGACTATTTACAGTTAGTGTTGTGCGTCCTGCTCACAGTGTTCAGCTAAAACTACAAGTTAGTGTAGTGAGACCTCTGCACAGTGTTCATCTAAAGCTACAAGTTAGTGTAGTGCGTCCTGCTCACAGTGTTCAGCTAAAACTACAAGTTAGTGTGGTGCGCCCTCCTCAGTGTTCAGCTAAACTTACAAGTTACGGTATTTTTTTGCGAGCTCTGCACAGTGTTCATCTAAAGCTACAAGTTAGTGTAGTGTGTCCTGCTCACAGTGTTCAGCTAAAACTACAAGTTAGTGTAGTGAAACCTCTGCACAGTGTTCATCTAAAGCTACAAGTTAGTGTAGTGCATCATGCTCACAGTGTTCAGCTAAAACTACAAGTTAGTGTAGTGAGACCTCTGCACAGTGTTCATCTAAAGCTACAAGTTAGTGTAGTGCATCCTGCTCACAGTGTTCAGCTAAAACTACAAGTTAGTGTGGTGCGTCCTCCTCACAGTGTTCAGCTAAACCTACAATGTATTTTTTTGCGAGCTCTGCACAGTGTTCATCTAAAGCTACAAGTTAGTGTAGTGCGTCCTGCTCACAGTGTTCAGCTAAAACTACAAGTTAGTGTAGTGCGTCCTGCTCACAGTGTTCAGCTAAAACTACAAGTTAGTGTAGCGAGACCTCTGCACAGTGTTCATCTAAAGCTGCAAGTTAGTGCAGTGCGTCCTGCTCACAGTGCTCAGCTAAAACTACAAGTTAGTGTGGTGCGTCCTCCTCACAGTGTTCAGCTAAACCTACAAGTTATTTTTTTGCGAGCTCTGCACAGTGTTCATCTAAAGCTACAAGTTAGTGTAGTGCGTCCTGCTCACAGTGTTCAGCTAAAACTACAAGTTAGTGTAGTGCGTCCTGCTCACAGTGTTCAGCTAAAACTACAAGTTTGTGTAGTGAGACCTCTGCACAGTGTTCATCTAAAGCTACAAGTTAGTGCAGTGCGTCCTGCTCACAGTGTTCAGCTAAAACTACAAGTTAGTGTGGTGCTTCCTCCTCACAGTGTTCAGCTAAACCTACAAGTTATTTTTTTGCAAGCTCTGCACAGTGTTCATCTAAAGCAGTGTTTCTCAACTCCAGTCCTCAAGGCGCCCCAACAGGTCATGTTTTCAGGATTTCCCTCAGATGAAACAGCTGTGGTAATTACTAAGGCAGTGAAACTGATCAAATCACCTGTGCAATATAATGGAGAGCCTGAAAACATGACCTGTTGGGGCGCCTTGAGGACTGGAGTTGAAAAACACTGATCTAAAGCTACAAGTTAATGTAGTGTGTCCTGCTCACAGTGTTCACCTAAAACTACAAGTTAGTGTGGTGCGTCCTCCTCACAGTGTTCAGCTAAACCTACAAGTTATTTTTTTGCGAGCTCTGCACAGTGTTCAGCTAAGGCTACCTGTAGAAGGTTGGTGGTGTTTTCCTGATCCTATCACTACCGCAGGCAGCTAAATAAGCTGCAAGTTATTTTTTGGCGAGCTCTGCACAGTGTTCACCTAAAGCTACCTGTAGAAGGTTGGTGGTGTTTTCCTGATCCTATCACTACCGCAGGCAGCTAAAAAAGCTACAAGTTAGTTTTTTGCGAGCTCTGCACAGTGTTCAGCTAAAGCTACCTGTAGAAGGTTGGTGGTGTTCTCATACTACAGGCAGGCAGTTGATTTTGCTAGCTGCAGTATCAGTACATATATATATATATATATATATATATATATATATATATATATATCCCAGCTTAGTGCAGCTACAGGCCATTAGTATGTCTGGAAGGCCAAGAAGAAGAGGCAGACAGTCACAAGCCAATAAAAGAGGGCAAGCAGGCTCTGTGTCTAGTGCTGGTCGTGGAGATGGTGCATCCTCATCAGCACATGGCTAAGGGACACGCTTGGCCTTTTTTTCGGCAGCTGGCCGTGTTGAGCCGCAACATGTGGAAGACTTGGTCGAGTGCATGACCAAGCCGTCCTCATCCTCCTCATCCTCTCTCACCCATCCTCAGGGTACTTTGTCTGGCAAAACAGCGGCCTCTTCCCTCTGCTCAATGTCATCAGTAGGGATGAGCCGAACACCCCCCTGTTCGGTTCGCACCAGAACATGCGAACAGGAAAAAAGTTTGTTCGAACACACGAACACCGTTAAAGTCTATGGGACACGAACATGAATAATCAAAAGTGCTCATTTTAAAGGTTTATATGCAAGTTATTGTCATAAAAAGTGTTTGGGGACCTGGGTCCTGCCCCGGGGGACATGGATCAATGCAAAAAAAAGTTTTAAAAATGGCCGTTTTTTCAGGAGCAGTGATTTTAATAATGCTTAAAGTCAAACAATAAAAGTGTAATATCCCTTTAAATCTCGTAGCTGAGGGGTGTCTATAGTATGCCTGTAAAGGGGCACATGTTTCCTGTGTTTAGAAAGGTCTGATAGCAAAATGACAGGAAAAAAGCAATTTAAATCTACTCGCGGCTATTGCATTGCCGACAATATACATAGAAGTTCATTGATAAAAACGGCATGGGAATTCCCCACAGGGCAACCCCGAACCAAAATTAAAAAAAAAAAATGACGTGGGAGTCCCCCTACACTTTTTATGACAATAACTTGCATATAAGCCTTTAAAATTAGCACTTTTGATTTCTCCCATAGACTTTTAAAGGGTGTTCCGCGGCACACCCAAAATTGTTCGCTGTTCGGCGAACTTGCGAACAGCCAATGTTCGAGTCGAACATGAGTTTGACTCGAACTCGAAGCTCATCCCTAGTCATCAGTGACTCCTTCCCTAGCCCCACCATGTCCTCCTGAGGAGTCCCTCGAACTGTTTGACCACAGTGTTGGGTACATGCTCCAGGAGGATGCCCAGCGTTTGGAAGGCTCTGATGATGATACTGAGCTCGATGAAGGCAGTAACATGAGCATGGACAGGGGGGTGCCCAAGAAGGACAGCAAGTACGCAGACCATAAGATGCCATGCGGTGCTTGAGCTGGTGTGCTTGGGGGACAGGAGCCACACTGGAGCCGAAGGTCTGTCAGCTCTGCAGGGGCAGGTTCAGAGGTGGTTGACGCCACGCCAACTTAAGGCAGGAATGGTGGTTTGCGACAATGGCACCAACCTCCTCTCTGCCCTCCGACAGGGACAAATGACCCATGTGCCCTGTTTGGCTCACGTCCTTAACTTGGTGGTGCAGCGGTTCTTGGGCAGGTACCCGGGCTTACAGGATGTCCTGAGGCAGGCCAGGAAAGTCTGTGTGCATTTCCGCCGATCATATAATGCCAGTGCTCGGCTGACAGACCTCCAAAAGGAGTTTAACCTGCCCAAGAACCGCCTAACTGTGACATGCCCACCAGGTGGAACTCAACGCTGGCCATGCTGCAGCGGCTGCACACGCAGCAGAGGGCCATCAATGAGTACCTGTGCGACTATGGCACCAGGACAGGGTCAGGGGAGCTTGTTTTTTTTTTCCCCATGCCAGTGGGCCATGATCAGGGATGCATGCACTGTCCTGTCACCATTTGAGGAGGCCACGAGGATGGTGAGCAGTGACAGTGCATGCATCAGTGACACTGTCCCCCTTGTCCACCTGTTGGAGCACACGCTGCGTGGAATAATGGACAGGGCACTTGAGGCAGAACAGAGGCAGGAAGAGGAGGACTTCCTTAGCTCTCAAGGCCCCCTTTAACCAGACAGTGTTTCTGCGTGCCCGCCGATCACACAGGAAGAGGAGGAGGAGGAGGAGGAGGAGGAAGATTGTGTCAGTATGGAGGTGGAGCCTGGCACTCAGCATCAGCAGCAGTCTTTAAGGGATCAGTCCCAAGAAACACATGGACTTGTACGTGGCTGGGAGGAGGTGCCTGCTGACCATGTTGTCCTTAGTGACCCAGAGGACTCCGGACCGAATGCCTCAGCAAACCTACGCTGCATGGCCTCCCTGATCCTGCAAAGCCTGCGTAAGGATCCTCGTATTCGTGGTATCAAGGAGAAGGACCAATACTGGCTGGCAACCCTCCTTGATCCACGTTACAAGGGTAAGATTGCGGACTTTATCTTGCCATCGCAGAGGGAGCAGAGAATGAAACATCTTCGGGAGGCCTTGCAGAAAGGTCTGTGCAACGCGTTCCCAGAGACTGGGAGGCTACAAACTCCTGTTTCTGGACAACATGTTGCCGAGGCTTCGGTCAGTCAAAGAAGGAGCGGTGGAGAAGGTGGACGTCTGACCGATACGTTCAGACAATTTTTTGGTCCGCAGCCCCAAGGTATGATCGGTTCCAGCAACCATCTCCAGCGTCTGTTTTACATGGTGCAGGAATACCTAGGGGCAAGATCTGACTTGGACACCTTTCCCACCGAAAATCCTCTGGGTTACTGGGTCTTGAGGATGGATCACTGGTCAGAGCTTGCCAATTGAGCTTGCAATTGAGCTACTGGCCTGTCCTGCATCCAGCGTTCTTTCGGAATGCACATTCAGTGCTGCTGGAGGTTTTGTAACCGATCACAGGGTGCGTCTGTCCACCGACTTGGTCGATCGACTGACCTTCATAAAAATGAATCAGTCTTGGATCACCACCAGCTACCAAGCACCTGATGCTGATGTAACCGAATCATTTTTTTGAAATCTCAGATCCCTTCAAAGACTGCCTATGCTGATGCTGAGTGACTATCCCTGAGTAATTATCCTCTTCCTCCTCAATGATCACGCTGATAGCTTGTAAGAACATTTTTGGTTCTGGACGCAACCACCAGTGCCTAAGGCCCAATTTTTCAGCCCCTCTTTAACAGGAGCAGCAGGGCTCGTTTCTGCGTTCCAACTAGAGTATCTGTGAGGGGTTGCAGTGTTGTGGCACCAGCACCAGTGCCTAAGGCCCAATTTTTCAGCCCCTATTTAACAGGGGCGTGTAATTACAATTTTTGATGCATTACTTTGCAGCAGGGCTCATTTCTGCGTTCCAACTAGAGTATCTGTTAGGGGTTGCAGTGTTGTGGCACCAGCACCAGTGCCTAAGGCCCAATTTTTCAGCCCCTGTTTAACAGGGGCGTGTAATTACAATTTTTGATGCAATACTTTGCAGCAGGGCTCGTTCCTGCGTTCCAACTAGAGTGTCTGTGAGGGGTTGCAGTCTTGTGGCACCAGCACCAGTGCCTAAGGCCTAATTTTTCAGCCCCTGTTCAACAGGGGCATGTAATTACAATTCTTGATCTATTATTTTACAGCAGGGCCCATTTCTGCACCCACCAAGAGCGAGTGAGGACTTACAGTGTTGTGGCACCAGCACCACCACCACCACCAAAGGCCCAATTTTTCAGCCCCTGTTTAACAGGGGCGTGTAATTACAATTCTTGGTGCAATACTTTGCAGCAGGGCTCGTTTCTGCGTTCCAACTAGAGTATCTGTGAGGGGTTGCAGTGTTGTGGCACCAGCACCAGTGCCTAAGGCTTAATTTTTTAGCCCCTGTTCAACAGGGGCATGTAATTACAATTTTTGATCTAATATTTCACAGCAGGGCCCATTTCTGCACCCACCAAGAGCGAGTGAGGACTTACAGTGTTGTGGCACCAGCACCACCACCACCACCGCCAAAGGCCCAATTTTTCTGCCCTTGTTCAACAGGGGCATGCAATTACAATTCTTGATCTAATATTTTAGATCGGATTTTCCGACACACAAAGTTGGAGAGCAGGAGATAAAATTTTCCGACAACAAAATCAGATCACGTCAATTCCGACCGTGTGTGGCCTGTTCCGACGCACAAAGTGTCACGCATGCTCAGAAGAAATTCCGACACGGAACAGCTCGGTCTGGTAAACTTAGCGTTCACAATGGATACGGCACTTTCGTCACGCTGCAATGTTAAAAATGGTTTAATACAGCGCACTCTCTTCTTCTTTATAATGTGACAAGAATTAAGTAGTTTTGCTGCTCATATTCACACACACTTCTCACAATTTTTTTTTTGTTTTTTTATTGGGATTCCCTAAATATATTGTTATTTGTCACATCTGACAGAATGTTATTTATTTTTTTATTTTTATTCTTTTGGATTTTAAGCCATTTTTGGTTTCGATTTTATGTTTGTATTTTTTCCAAGGCTGATCTTTGTTTAATGTTGTTTTTAGTTTGACTCCAGAATATTTTTGTGTGTGTGTTTTGTGTGTCAAGTTACCCCAACACCATTGATATCTTTTATTAGTTAATCTCAAGGAGATTGTTTGGTGTTGGTGTCCCTTGTTAATTTCACATTGTATTTTTGAAATGTACCTGGATCCTCACAAACAAACTGTCCTTTATTAAGGGCTCAGAACCAAACAAAGAGGGAGGCAACACTGGATCAACAGGAGAAATTAGCGAAGCCTGGGACCCCCAGGCCAGACATCAATTCTTGAACATCAAAATTGGTGGCCTGAGGAGTCCATATGTAAGGGAGTGCAGTCTGGTCCAGAAGTCCCAGAAATCCGGAAAGCAGCAGATGACATCTGTGTCCCCAGGCTGTGGTACCACAAGAGGCTGTATCTTTTGGCCGACCAGACTGGATCCAGGGTCCTCACTTTCTGGTCTTCCTTACACGCTTCCTTCCGGGCTGTGGCTGTGCTGTTGGAGATGTGGCAGGAGGAGGAGTAGGACCTGGAGGAGGAGGAGGACTGAGAGGACCTGGAGGAGAGGGGGGAGGAGGAGGAGGACCTGCAGGAGGAGGAGGAGGACCATCTGTTAGTTCGCAAAGGTGTGTCTGAGATGTAATTTGGCCCCTCATACCTTTGTTAAGAGCCTCCAATATGGCAGCAATGTCCTTCTCCATGGTGTGTGGTGCTCCCAGGACCTCTGTAGCCCTCCAAAAGAGTCCTCTGGCAGCCTCCTCTAGGGCACTCCTCCTCCTGCCACTTTCTCTTTCCAGGGGGAGTGGAGGGACCTGCAGATCAGGCAGCCGGCTCAGCCCGGCCACCTCCTGGCTTAGACTTCCCTGTGTATGAAAAAGGGACATGGTTTTAGTTTTTGCTTCATCAATCACATTCCTAAATTAGTACTCCCAACTAACATCTAGTTAACATCATTGATTGGACAAGCAGAAATATTTAGAGGAATGCTATACCTGGCTCAATCTGGGCTCCTCCACATGTTGCCTGGAAGGCCCAGGTTGGGCGTCAGAAGCCTCAGCCGGGGGGGAAGGAAGCGTGGAAGGTAGACTGGAGAGGGATGACCTGGGTTCAGTCTGGCCTGCCAGAAAATGCAGCCTGTCGTAGTACCACATCCTGGGGACATAGATGTCATCTGCTGCTCCGGATCTCTGTGAATCCAGGATTTTCTGGCGCTCCCTTACATATGTACTCCTCAGGCCACCAATTAAGATCTTCAAATAGGTGATATCTGCCGTGGGGATCACCTGCTTCACAATTTCACACAATTGCTCCAGTGCTGCCTTCCTCTTTGCTTGGTTCTTGTAATGTGGGTGGTTAATCTCCCACAGACATGGCAGCTCCCTTAACATATCAATGAATAGTGACATGAAGTCATTATCTTTAACTAAGATATCCATGTTCACTGCAAGACACAACACAAGACAAAGCCTAATGTCAGACAAAACTCTCCTAATCTTGTTACAATATGGGCCTCAATGTAGAAGCAGTATAGGCACAAGTTTGTCTCTTACCTTCGTTCTTACGATCGGCGCGTCCAATGCTCCTTCCTCCGCTCACAGATCGTACGTAATACACACGTGTGTTACGCTTTATATACACTGCGCATGCGTGTAACTCCGCCCGCCCCTGATGTTCTTTCTAGTCTATTCCCCGCCCCTTTTCGTTCAGCGCAGTGGGTGAAGAGCACATGGCGGAGTCACAGCAGGTGCGTGCTAATTATAGCAACAAGGAGGAGGCGGAGGAAAGCCCGGAGACAGAAACGTCCCGATCCAGAAGGAGAAGATTTAAGGCCACAAATATGTCCTTTGGGGAGATGTTGGAGATGGTGGACATCCTGAAGAGGGCCGACTATGATGGAAAGTATGGACCTTACCCCAACCCCAATATCAGAAAGGCCAAGATCATGGCAAAAGTGGTCAAAAGTCTGCACAGGAATTTCAGGGTTCGACGATTGAAAGATCAGCTCAGGAAGCGGTGGTCAGACCTCAAATTACGAGAGCCAGAGCAGTACAGAAAGATCCGGAGAGTGCTGCAAAAAAGTAAGTAGTTGTGCTGTGTTCATATTCTTTTTGTCTTTATTATGTTTGTGCTGCTCCATATGCTTTTCTTAATTGTACAGTTTCAAATGTCAATTTTAATGTTCATGGTCCCATTATTCGTTCGTATCCAACATTTTGTTTCCCCTCTAAAACACCATTGTTTAGGCCATATGCATTTTCCTACATTTTTTAAGACCTACTTGGATGCAAAATATTTGGTTGTGTAGATGAGTTTGTTACTAGAATGAAATGCAAACTAGATTCTGTGTAAGGAGAGGACACTGAGCAGCTGTTTTCACATCTGGACACTGGAGCACTAGTGTGGGACACCAGAACACCATTTTTATTAGGGGGGGCACACAGGTGCTCCAGTGTATACTATAGGGGGGCTACATCTGTGAAGCTTGTACAAAATAGGTAAAGTATTGCAGCTTGACAAAGGCCAATAAAAAAACGACATCTTGGAACTCTGCTAAAATTGACAATCGTACCCCACTTCCAAGCAGTGTTTCCTATTTATAGTTCTGCCATCAAATATCTGTGTGCTAATTATACCATTTTTGTTTTACATAGGGGAGAAAAGACTCGGAGGACACCCCTCATCCGAGGAGACCAGAGACCCCCCACCTAAGGAAGAAGGTGAAATACCCCAAACACAAGCGGAGCAGGAGGAGGAAGAAGATGTGGTGGAAATTGGCACCACAACAGGTGAGTGTCTGCGACCACAGGCTCAGGTAAGAGATGGATGTCCGCAGATTTTTGATACCTGTTTTTGTTTGGTTTCTCTCTTTTTAGGTGATCGTGATGTTAGGCATCGAGATCCTTTCACATCTGAAAGTGCCCAGATCCTGATCGGGGAGATCATGGGGTGTAATTTAGAATTGGAAAACATCCAGAAAAAAATAAATGATGTGATAACCAAAAATAATAACATCATTGATGTTTTGGGGTGAATTTAAAACCCCACAAAATCACTTTTTTTTGTGTGGTACAATGTTTATAATCTTTTAGCAATGTTTCGAAAAGCCTAATTTGGAGGATGCACACAGTGTGCCAACATGTGCTATCTGCCATCACGGGAGATCAATGGATGCGTTTTGGGGGTGCCACACCTTCCTCAATAATAAAGTAGCGGTGAGGAAGGGGTTGCTCCCACAAAGCACGTCCCTTGATCCCCCATGATGGCAGCTAGCACATGTTGACATTCGTAAATTGGTGTGCATCTTCCAAATTTGGCTTTTCAAGGGGTGATTTGACCCCATCTGAACGCAATATCAAACACAGTTCCTAAATACTCATGTCTGATATTGCCTTCAAGTTTTACCATATGTGAACTTTGTAAGTTCAAATTTTTTCTCTTTCTTGTTGGTTTTACACAGGCCTGTTTTATCGTAAATGGACATTTCTATTTTTGATAATGCCACCCCAAAAATGGGTAGACAACAAACATGTTGGTTTGTTTGAAAAACCTTTGGTAAATGCACATGTGATTGTGCAGGTATAAAAAAGTTTGTTAATCAAGAATGTGTGGATTATTGTCTCAACGCTACAACACTTTTGGGGTGATGTCATTGCTGTTTTCAGAGAAAATGGGGGTTATTTCCTAAGGGCAAATCCTCTTTGCACTACAAGAGCATTTTCATTGCAGTTTCAAGAGCACTTGTAGTATAAAAAGTGTATACGCCTTTAGTAAATAACAGCCAACAGTGCTTTGTATAAGGTTACACAATCACGCCATTTTCACGACTCCATACATTGCTGTCAGGGTCAGCTAAAACAAACACAAGCAGTAAATGTCCACAAAGAATTTTGTTGTTTTTTTTGTTTTATTGGAAAAAGGCTTCACAAATTTGAAGGCATATTGATGGCCCCCCTACCCGCAAAGAACTCCAGGTATCGTAACCGGACATCACGGGCACTCAGGGAGGGCAAGCCAGGACGGCCGCTTTCAAGCGCCGTCAGTGTTTCAGGTATCACTCCGGCCTCAGGCCCAACTGAGCCAGCATAGTTGGCTGAATGTTTCCTTAAAAAGTTATGGAGAATACAGCACGCCAGTATAATATGGTTCAGTTTATACTCGGCCATATGGATAGGTGTCAGAAATAGGCGGAACTGGCTGGCCAGGATTCCAAATGTGTTCTCCACCACTCTTTGGGCTCTGGCCAGCCGGTAATTAAAAACCCTCTGTTCCGGGGTAAGGGTCCTCATCGGGAATGGCCGCATCAGGTGGTCCTCCAGCGCAAACGCTTCATCAGCAACGAACACGAATGGGAGTCCTTCCACATTGTCCTCTGGAGCTGGCAAGTCCAAGCTGCCATTCTGGAGATGCCTGTAGAACTCCGTCTGGGCGATGACTCCACCATCGGACATCCGGCCATTCTTCCACACGTTCACATACAAGAAGTCGTAATTAGCCGACACCACCGCCAACATCACAATACTATTGAACCCCTTATAGTTGAAATAGTACGACCCCGAGTTGGGTGGTGGGATGATGTGGACACGTTTCCCATCAATTGCCCCTCCGCAGTTAGGAAAGTCCCCCCGCTGGGCAAAGTGGGAGGCCACAGTCTGCCATTCCTGTGTTGTGGAAGGAAACTGTTGAGGTAAAAAAAAAAAACAATTACTATTTTTGCTCAGAAACATGGCAAGCAGATTAGGCACAAACATTCTGGGGCAACTTCCAGATAGCATTTATTAAAGGGAATTATACAACACCAAAGTATAAGGTACACCTATCATATTCCCCCCCCCCCTCTCATGGGCCATTTTGAACATTATGGGGGGTGTGGAAATCTTGGACAGGTAACCCTCTTCACTTCATTGATAGATGAATGCCTAAATACAGGGTATTACTTGGAACAGCCCCTCAGTTACACTATTGGCAGCCCACTGGACAGGTAAGAAGTGTCCGAATACAAAGATATAAATACACATTGTACACATTTGAGCACATTTGAACATTCTGCTATTACCTGACTCAAGATAATAATAGTATCTTAAAAATTCAAACAGTACCATTTGAAAGTATACAGGCAGGCCCTTGCACTACATGCTTTGGGGAATTCATCCATAAATCAGAGCACAAAAGAGATGGGTATAGTGTGTATGGCTTTGGCAAAGTCAGCAGATAGATGATTGAGGATAGATAGAGAATTGGGATCAGCTGACTTAGCAGTTGGGGGAGCGAGGGTTACTAAAAATGATTTGGGGACACCACAAAAAATAAGCCTCTGCCACTCTGCCAGAATTTAAAGCTAAAATAACATTTGGGGTAAAGCACTACTATGGAGCTGATAAAATACATTGTTAAGTGGCTACATGAGGTGAATATAGGGCCAGGAGAGACCATGTTGGGGAGGTTAGTGAAGGACAATCTGTATGAAGGGCCTAAAAAATTAATTACATAAAAATCCAGCATGCATGAGGACAAAGGGGACATTCACAGCATATTACAATCATGGTAATTAGGGAATGAGGAAAGAAATACAATATATTAGCACACATTAAATACAATGAAATGTGATATTAAAGGATAAAAATCTTACCTTCATATACTCCTTCTGCAGGACCTGTATGATGGCAGAACAGGTCTCTGGGATAATGATCCCCAGAGCCTGGGGGGAGATGCCTGTCGAGAACTTCAAGTCCTGCAGACTTCTCCTTGTCGCCAAATACCGCAGGGTAGCGACCAACCTCTGCTCCGGAGTGATGGCTTGCCTCATGCAGGTATCCTGCTTGCTAATATAAGGGTATATACAAAACAATTCTGCGCTGCCGTAACAACAAAAAGCAGCTAACACAACCAGCAAAGTAAAACAGAGAAAAAACACAATAAGTGTAGCGCTAGTAAAAAATGAGTAAACGTCCAATATGGAAAACCTCAAAGTCACAGTTCCAAGTATAAATACTGCAGAGGGACCATCAATATATGTATGAAGGGAAAGAAGTCTGGAGTCTTCTTTCCCTTCCCAGGTGGAGACTTGTGAAGGGAGCAGGAGCGTACATGGAACATGGAGCATAGAGTCCAAAGCTGACATTGAGAGAGCGAGTGCAACCTCCTTCAACATTTAATTTAAGCGTAACTACAACGTGCGTTCTGGTCCACACATCTCTCTGGATTCCTGCATCGCCTAAAGCAACTGAGTAACGCGTGGGTCCATCCACCAACATCGCCTTCCCGTGCCACTTCCAGCCACCCATCACCTAAGTGCATCCGACCCAGTCCGGCGTATGCCCCATTGGGTCCACTCCATCCGGTAAGCCTTCCTACAATTGGTGGTGGTGTGTCTGCTTTTTATTTCAAGATTATATACAGCTCTGGTTGGAATGTTTTTCTAAAGACTTCTTTCCCTTCATACATATATTGATGGTCCCTCTGCAGTATTTATACTTGGAACTGTGACTTGGACGTTTTCCATATTGGACGTTTACTCATTTTTTACTAGCGCTACACTTATTGTGTGTTTTTGCTAATATAAGGGGTCAGCGAAGCCAACAGACGGTGAAACACGGGGTCCGTCATCCTGAGAAAGTTCCTGAAATCATCAGGATTATTCTCACGGATCTCACGGAGCAAAGGCATATGACAGAACTGGTCACGCTGAAGCAACCAATTCTTGGTCCATGAACTCCTCCCCACCCTGTTCATGGACTGGACTTGTGTCAAGGTCAGGACCCCAACACCAAGCCCCCGCACAGCACGAACTCTACGAGGAGTACGCATACGCAACATGGCTAGAAAACGTTTGGCTGCTCAGAACGCAGTAACAGAACGCACTGAAGAACAGCAAGGCCTGTGAAGAGCGACCTGAAAAACAGTAACGAATGAACAAGAATACAATGACTAAGTCACGCAGAACTTGCTTGCACGCACTGAAGAGCAGATACAAACCCACAAGCACAAACTGAACGGCAGAAAACGATCTGAAAACCACGAGTCTGAAAATCAGCGAATCGTCTCTCACCAAACTTTTACTAACACGAGATTAGCAAAAGGAGCCCAAAGGGTGCCGCGCTTGGTTCTGAACTGGCCTTTTCTAGTCTCGTCGTACGTGCTTGACGTCACCGCGTTCTTGACGATCAGAAATTCCGACAACTTTGTGCGACCGTGTGTACGCAAAACAAGTTTGAGCCAACATCCGTCGGAAAAAATCCTAGGATTTTGTTGTCGGAATGTCCGATCAATGTCCGACCGTGTGTACGGGGCATTAGAGTTAATATGGGAAAAACATTTCTCCTTTCCACTGATGCTTTCCAATCCTTGTTCCACAAAAAAACCCAAATTTTCAAAAAACATTTGTCATTGGGACAAAAAGGGAGGTGAAATCTTCTGAAGAGGAGGACAGACAGCAAAGCAAATGTCACAGGGGTGATAACCCTTCCCTATGTTTTACAAAAAGCTTAAAAAAGATTTTTTGGCTGGAGCTAAACACGTTAAATATGTACCCGTTCAAAATTACAAACAGATTCTACTTAACAACAAACCTACAGTCCCTGTCTTGTTTGCACCGCCTGTATACTGCTGTTCAGAGTATATAGGGCCTGGTGGCCCCACACCTTTCCTTATTTTAATTTGGGTGCGGGGTTCCCCTTAATATCCTTACAAGACCCAAAGGGCCTGGTAATGGACTGGGGGGTACCCATGCTGTTTGTCTCACTGTTTGTTTTAAAAGACTTTTTTTCCTTTAAAAACGACATTTTGTGCAGGGACTGTTCTAAGCACAGGAAACACGCGCCACTTTACAGGCATACTATAGACACCCCCCAGGTACGATGTTTAAAGGAATATTTCACTTTTTTTTTACTTTAAGCATCATTAAAATCACTACTCCCGAAAAAACGGCCGTTTTTAAAAGTTTTTTTTGCATTGATACATGTCCCCTGGGGCAGGACCCGGGTCCCCAAACCCTTTTTAGGACAATACCATGCAAATTAGCCTTTAAAATGAGCACTTTTGATTTTGAACGCTCGAGTCCCATAGACGTCAATGGGGTTCTAACGTTCGTGCGAATTTTAGGTCCGTTCGCAGGTTCTAGTGCGAATCGAACCGGGGGGTGTATTTGGCTCATCCCTACTCTCCAACAAAGAGGTGAGGAGAATGGAAGAAACTTAAAGGTGCAAAGAGGTGTAAGGTACCAACGTAGTGCAATTTTCTGGGACAATTCCCAATGATTCACGCAGTGGGAGGCCTTATAGAGAGATTTAAATGCAAAACACCATTGAATAGGGATATAGGATTTTCCTAAGTAAGTTTCCTTTTTTTTTATATGGAGGAGATTTAATGTAAGTAAGCCTATCTATTCTTGAAACAAATTTCAAGGAGGGAGGAAAGCTCAAATTCTCTACAGAGCTCCTCAAATTATTTAATTTGGTTATTGGTATAGAGGTCTGTAATTAAATAAATGTCTCTATGATGCCAAAGAGTAAGGGGGATATTCGGAATTCAATCTTCTAAAAGCGATATGGGTAAAGGGATATTGGTACAATTGGTTGGAGTGAAGTGGATCTTCCTCAGCGCCCTCCAGGCTACTAGTAAGGCTTGCATTGTAGGTGGGAATTGCTGTAGGGGGTATGGTTTCCAAGCATCTATACTTAAGAAGGAACGAAGCTCAGAATTGTTTCTATTTGGCACCAAAGAATATCTGGGGTAAGTGAAAACCAGTATCTAAGCTGGGTAAGGAGGGTAGCATGGACATAGTCACAAAAGTCTATATCTCCCATTTCTCCTGCTGCTCTGTGTTTTATAAGGAGAGTCCGAGAACACCGAGGGCGTTTGGATTGCCAAAGAAATTGCTTGAGTATATCTTGTAGGGCCTTTTGAGGGAGACATAGCATTTTAAAGGAGGCTGGGCATCCTGACCAGGATAGTTTGACTTTAGCTAAACGGCTGGTTTCCTGAGATAGTTTAGCTATTAATGGTGTGTAGTTAGCTTCCGCTAATTTTGTGGAGTCTTGTTAGAAACCATGAAATCAGGCCGAGACCGAAGTACAGTTAAATAACACTTGTTTAATAACAAAAGTAAAAAGAACAAACATAGTCAAAACTTAGCCAAAGTTCAGTAACCGGAACGGATAGTCAACCAAGCCAGAAGTCAGGGATCAATGTAGTGAAACAGCAAGCAGGATCTGGAGCCAGAAGGGATGTCAGCAAAGCAAGTCTTGACCAGGATCGCAGGAGATAGTTTCTGTGATGTTGACCAAGGCGAAGACAGAGCTCCTCTGGACTGGACGGCTTAAGTAGGCAGGACTGACGAGCAGGATATCATCAACAGCTGAGTAACTGTGGAAAGAGATGAGAGCTGGCAATTAGCCGACAGCTAAGTGGCCAGCTCAGAGAAAGAAGGGCTGAGCCCAGCCCTGACAGTACCCCCTCCTCAATGACCCCTCCCCCTCGGAGGACCACCAGGCTTGAGGGGAAAACGTGTATGGAAATCATGGAGGAGGACAGGGGCATGTACGTCTGAGGATGAGACCCAAGAGCATTCCTCCGGACCATACCCTTTTCAATGCACCAGGTACTGTATGCGCCCACGAAACCTACAGGAGTCAACAATGGACTGTACTTCATACTCCTCATGGTTCTCAACCTATACAGGGTGAGAACGTGGCACTGAGGTGGTAAAACGTTTGCAGACCAAAGGTCTTAGTAAGGAGACATGAAATACATCCTAAATACGCATTTTAGAAGGAAGGTCAAATGTGTAAGCCACTTGGTTAATCCTGTGAAGAATACGGAAAGGCCCAATAAACCATGGTGCAAACTTCAGTGAGGGAACATGAAGTCAGAGGTTGTGAGATGACAGCCAGACCCTGTCCCCAACCTGGTAGGAAGGCGCAGGCATGCGTCTGAAGTTAAAGTAGGAATTGCTCCAAGGACAGATTGGCTCGTTCTGTGGCCCCATTAGACTGCGGGTGATACACAGAGGAGAAAGCAAGCTGAATTCCCAACTGTGCACAAAAGGCTTGCCAGAACCAGGACACAAACTGACTACTCCTCTCAGAGACAATCACCTTAAATAGCCCATGTAAGCAAAAGATCTCCCGAGCAAAAATGGAAGCCAGTTCCTTAGAAGTGGGCAACTTCTTAAGTGGAATACAATGACACATCTTTGAGAACCGGTCAACCACCATAAGGATAACTGTGTTGCCCTGGGAGTTGGGTAACTCCACAATGAAATCCATAGACAGGTGGGTCCAGGGCCTCTCTCCATTGGGTATGAGTTGTAGGAGGCCCACTGGAAGGTGTCGTGGAGTCTTACTCTAAGCACACATGGAACAGGCAGCTACAAAGGCAGTTACATCAGCACGTAGACTAGGCCACCAGAATTGTTGGGAAATGGCCCAAGCGAGTTGATTCTTCCTAGGGTGGCCAGCTGCCTTGGGAGAATGGTAAGTCTGCAGCATGGTAGTACGGAGACTCTTTGGGACAAAGCAGCGGTCACAAGGTTTCTCAGGAGGAGCATGGACCTGAGCAGCAAGAATTTTGTCACCCAAAGGAGAAGTGAGACTGGTGCGAACTGTAGCCAGAATACGTTCAGGAGGAATCACAGGAACCGGAATCGACTCCAACTTGGAAGTGGAGGAAAATTGTCATGACAAGGTGTCAGCCCTTACATTCTTAGTAATGAGTAAGAATGAGACAATGTAATTGAAACTTGACAAGAAAAGAGCCCATCGCGCCCTTCTGGGAGAGAGGCGTTTAGTCTCAGACAAGAATGTGAGATTCTTATGGTCAGTAAGAATGAGAACCGGCACAGTGGTACCTTTTGAGTTGTCTCCATTCTTTTTTGGGCTCAGGACGGCACTAGCTAGGCATTCTGCATTATCAGAAGACACTTCGCAACATTGCTGCAGTGAAACTGTTTCCCTCTAGTTGCAGCAGCCAGAAGATTTTGTTTGTATTAGGAGTTCCGTCATCCTTTTGGTCGTTGAAGTGCCCAACGTTGTTTTTAAATACCCACCATAGAACAAGAGGGACAGTCTTTTTAAATGTCATATACTGTTGGCCTTCTTACAGCAAAATGTTGATGGTCGAGAATTGCATCAACAGTGCCTGCAGCAACTGTCCACAATAATGAAGTGGTAATTTCAATGTGGTGCCAATCAGAGTGGATTCTGCGGCTGCTGCAACTAGAGGGAAACAGTTTCACTGCAGCAATGTTGCAAAGTGTCTTCTGATAATGCAGAATGCCTAGCTAGTGCCCATCCCATTGATGATTCCAGAGTTCTGTTTCCTGATGTCTGGGATACAGGCCAGGTAACTATTTCTAAATAGCAGTGCCAGGCACAGCATAGGACATAGCTGCAGAATCCACTCTGATTGGCACCACGTTGAAGTTACCACTTCATTATCTGGTAAGCAGGCATTTTATATGGTGGTCGGGCACCCTTTCATAATGTGTGGAGTCACTGTGGTGTTATTCAAGAATTGAATTTATGGACTAATCTCATCATTATCTATTTATCTATTGTTATGGGCGCAGCTCTCCTCCATTTTTATTTGTTTATTTTGTGTGTATCCCACATTTGAGTTGCTGCCTTTGTTTTCACTTTACCAAGTCTAGCGCAGTTTTTTCTCTTTCCTTGTTCTGTTCTTCTGACAGTTCTTATATAACTGAGGGCGGGTCCCCCTGGTGACCCCACCCCCTCTGACATCACGGGGAATGCCATAGGGAAGTCCCTGTGCGTCAGCGGGGGGCGAGGTCACCGGGTATCATTTAAAAGTACTAGCGGTAGCGACGGCAGCTATAATGAATTGTCGGGTCTCTGCAATACTCATAAAAGCCATTGAAAAAAACGGCCTGGGGTTCCCCCACAGTGCATTACCAGGCCCTTCGAGTCTGGTATGGATATTAAGGGAAACCCCGTGCCAAAATTGCAAAAAAGAAAAATGGCATGGGGGTCCCCCTCAAAATCTATACCAGACCTGTATCCGAGCATGCAACCTGGCAGGCCGCAGGAAAAGAGGGGGGATGAGAGAGTGGCCCCCCTCCTGAACCGTACCAGGCCAAATGCCCTCAACATAGGGAGGAAGTCCCCATGTTGATGGGGACAAGGGCCTCATCCTCACAACCCTTGCCCGGTGGTTGTGGGGGTCTGCGGGGGGCTTATCGGAATCTGGAAGCGCCTTTAACAAGGGGACCCTCAGACCCCGGCCCTCCCTGTGTGAAATGGTAATGGAGTACAAATGTACCCCTACCATTTCACAAAAAAGTGTCAAAAATGTTAAAAAAGACAAGAGATGGTTTTTGACAATTCCTTTATTAACGTCTTCTTTTTTCCCCGCTTCTTCTTCCATCTTCTTCTGGTCTTCATTCGGTTTTCTTCCTGCGTCTTGTTCTTCCCCTGCTTCTTCCTCCGATCCTCTGCTTCTTCCTTCGGTCTTCTTGTCTGCATCTTCCTCCGGCTTCTTCTTCCCTGCTTTGTTCTTCGGATGATCCGCATCCATGGGAGGTTCCTGCTGTGTGACGCTTCTGTTCTTCTGACAGTTCTTATATAACTGAGGGTGACCCCGCCCCCTCTGGTGGCCCATATGGGAAAGCCATAGGGACTTGCACAGTGGCGGAATCCCAGGCCGTTTTTTTCAATTACTTTTATGAGTATTGCAGAGACCCGACAATTCATAATAGCTGCCGGAGCTACCACTAGTACTTTTAAATTACTTAATGACTGTTGTAAACACGGGAAACATGCGCCACTTTACAGGCATACTATAGACACCCCCCAGGTACGAAATTTAAAGGAATATTTCACTTTTATTGTTTCACTTTAAGCATTATTAAAATCACTGCTCCTGAAAAAACGTCCATTTTTAAAACTTTTTTTTGCATTGATACATGTCCCCTGGGGCAGGACCCAGGTCTCCAAACACTTTTTATGACAATAACTTGCATATTAACCCTTAAAATTAGCACTTTTGATTTTTCACGTTCGTGTCCCATAGATACGGTGTTCGCGTGTTCGAACAAATTTTTTGCCTGTTAGCACGTTCTGCTGCGAACCGAACAGGGGGGTGTTCGGCCCATCCCTACTCAATACCAGTTTTTGGAGTAATTTGGTGTTTACAGTGGCAATGGCACCTCTGGTCCGGGGTGAGGGTCCTCATCGGGAACGGCCGCATCAGGTGATCACCAAGCCCAAATGCTTCTTTCGCGACAAAGATGAACGGTAGACCAACCATATTGTCTTCCGGAGGTGGCAAGCCCAAGCCACCACTCTGGATCCATCTGTAGAACTCGGTCTGGGCGATGACTCCATCATCCGACATCCGGCCATTCTTCCCCACATCCACATAGAGAAGCTCGTATGTCGCCGACACCACCGCCAACATCACTATACTATTAAACCCCTTATAGTTGTAATAGTATGACCCCGAGTTGGGGGGTGGCACAATGTGGACGTGTTTCCCATCAATTGCCCCTCCGCAGTTAGGAAAGTCCCACCGCTGGGCAAATTGGGAAGCCACAGTCTGCCATTCCTATGGCGTTGAAGGAAACTGTTGAGTGAAACAAGAAAAAAATAAATTAGTACTTTTGCACATAACAGTGCAAGCAGATTAGACACAAACATTCTTGACCAACATAAGTATAAAACATTTATTTTAAGGAGTGTTTAAAGACAAAAATATAAGGTCCACTTATCAGATTCCTCACCCCCTCTGATGGCCCATTGTAAAAAATTTAGGGTGGGGGGGGGTTTTGAACAGGTAACCCTCTCCACTTCATTGAGAGCTGAATGCAAAAATAATGTGTGTTACTTTGGCCAACCCCTCCTTACTTACACTATTGGCAGCCCACTGGACAGGTAAGAAGTGTCATAATACAAAAATAGGAATACACGCTGTACAAATTGCAGCACATTTTTTCATTCTGCAATTACCTATCAAGGTAATAGAACAAAACTTTAAACAGTACCATTCGAAAGTATTCAGGCAGGCCCTTTCACTACATGCTTTGGTGAATTCATCCATAAATATGAACACAAAAGAAGTAGGTATAGTGTGTATGGGTTTGGCAAAGTTGGCAGATAGAGTATTGGTATCAGTTGACTTAGCAGTTGGGGGGGAGGGATGGTTTCAAATGAGTTTTTTCCCCACCAAAAAAAGCCTCTTGCACTCTGCATGAATTTAAGGACAAAAATAACATTTGTACACATTTTAGGGGGTGTTTAAGGTAAAGCACTACAATGGAGCTGACAAAATACATTGTTAGGTGACTAGGCTAGGTGTGTATGGGCTCAGGATAGCATGCTGGGGAGGTTAGTGAAGGCAAATATGCCTGAAGGACAAAAAAGGAGCATTAAAAACTTCCAGCATGCATGAGGATAAAGGGGACATTCACAGCATATTAAATCATGGTAATTATGGAATGATGAAAGAAATACAATACATTAGCAAACATTAAATACACAGAATGTGATGTTAAAGGATAAAACTTACTCTAATATAGTCCTTCTGCAGGACCTGAATAATGGCAGAACAGGTCTCTGGAATAATGATTCCCAGAGCCTGGGGGGGAGATGCCTGTTGAGAACTTGATGTCCTGCAAACTTCTCCCCGTCACCAAGTACCGCAAGGTGGCGACTAGCCTTTGCCCGGGTGTGATGGCTTGCCGCATTCAGGTGTTCTGCTTCGTAATATAAGGGGACAGCAAAGCCAACAAATGGTGAAAAATGGGGTCCGTCGTCTGGAGATAATTCCTGAAATCATCAGGATTATTCTCCTGGATCTCCCGCAACAAAGGCATGTGTGAGAATTGGTCACGCTGGAGCAACCAATTCTTCGTCCATGAACTCCTCCCTGCCCTGTTCATGGACTGGGCTTGGGTCAAAGTAAGAACCCCAACACCAAGCCCCCGCATAGCACGAACTCTATGATGAGTACGTAACCACAACATGGCTTCAAAACGGTCGGCTGGTCAGAATGAACTAACAGAACGCACTGAAAATCAGAAAGGCCTGAGAAGAGCGAGCTGAAAATCAGAATTGAGCGCACAAGAACTCACTGAAAATCAAATACCTACTAGCAATAGCACGCACTGACCAGATGCGAACTGACTACACGCACTGAAAACCAGATACAAACCCACAAGCACAAACTGAAGAGCAGTAACGATCTGAAAAGCATGAGGCTGAAAAGCATGAATCGTCTCTCACCAAACTTCTACTAACACGAGATTAGTAGAAGGAGCCCCAAGGGTGGCGCACTGGCTATTGAACTTCCTTTTTCTAGTCCCGTCATACGTGTTGTACATCAGCGAGTTCTTGCCGATCGGAATTTCAGAAAACATTTGTGCGACCGTGTGTATGCAAGACAAGTTTCAGCCAACATCTGTCAGAAAGTAAACCACGGTTTGGTTGTCGGAAATTTGGATCGTCTGTACATGGCATTACTGTTCACTTTCAGTAGGTGTTTCTAACAAGATTAAAAAATACACATGCAATGTATGTCATAGCACCACTGATGATTTCTGAAATGTGCCTCATTGTTGGGACAATTTGTACACCATTGTTCGTGTCCTTTGGAACTAATTGTGACCCATTTCTGGTGTCCTTGGGAGGATTTGTGCCACATTGCTGGTGTCCTTGGGAGACATTGTGCCCCTTTTTGCATGTCCTTTGGGGGGAATTGTGCCCCTTTTTGGGTGTCCCTGGGAGGATATGTGTCCCTTTTTGAATGTACTTGGGAGGAATTATGCCCCTTTTATGGGTGTCTTGGGAGGAATTGTGCCACATTGATGGGTTCCTTGGGAGGAATTGTGCCCCTTTTTGGGTGTCCTTGGGAGGAATTTTGCTCCTTTTGTGGGTGTCTTTGGGTAGAATTGTGCCACATTGCTGGTTTCCTTGGGAGGAATTGTGCCCATTCTTGGATGTCCTTGGGAGGAATAGTGCCCCTTTTTTGGGTGTCCTTTGGGGGAATTGTGCCACATTGCTGGTGTCCTTGGAAGGAATTGTGCTCCTTTTGTGGGTGTCTTTGGGTAGAATTGTGCCACATTGCTGGTGTCCTGGGTTATGCAATAGAGTTTTGTCTATCAGCTTACCTGTCTCCATGTGTTCATCTCTAAAGACCAGCTGACTCTCACCTGACTGCTTTTATTAACTCTCCTCTAGCATGGCTCCACCCCAGCTCCTATCAGAGAACTCTATATTAACCTCTGCACTGCAGGCCAGCCCTGCTAATCAACCTTTGTGTGTTTTGGCTTCCTGTTCCTGCCTGCCGTGTGCTCTACGTTTGTTTCTGTTACCGACCTTGGCGTGTTCTCTAATATTCCTGTCTGCTCGTGACCCTGACCTTTGGCATGTCCCCGACTATCCCTGTTTGACTGTGACCCTGAACCTTGGCGTGAACTCTGTTGTCCTTGGAATCCTATGCTCTAACCCCAGTGGGATCCGTGTTGGTGTTCCAGCGGTCCTGCCTTCCTTACCACCCGGACTCCCATCCGCAGCAGTCAGCCGTAGGGTCCACTGCCTTGCGGTGCACTCCTGATCCCAACGGTGTGCATCTGTCACCTAGCCTCAAGGTGACCTGACACTGGGGAGGAATTGTGCCCCTTTTATGGGTGTCCTTGGGTAGAATTGTGCCACCATGCTGGTGTCATTGGTAGGAATTGTGCCCCTTTTTGGGTGTCCTTGGGAGAAATTGTGCCACATGCTGGTGTCCTTGGTCGGAATTGTGCCCCTTTTTGGGTGTGCTTGGGAGGAATAGTGCTCCTTTTCTGGGTGTTCTTGGGAGGATTTGTGCCCCTTTTGGAGTGTCCTTGGGAGGAATTGTGATACATTGCTGGTGTCCTTGGGAGGAATTGTGCCCCTTTTTGGGTGTCTTTGGGAGGAATTGTGCCCCTTTTTGGGTTTCTTTGGGAGAAATTGTGCCCTTTTGTAGGTGTTTTGGGAGGAATTGTGCCATTTTTTGGGTGTCTTTAGGAGGAATAGTGCACCTTTTTTTTGTGTGCTTGGCAGTAATTGTGCTGTTTTTTGGATGTCCTTGGGAGGAATTGTGCCACATTGCTAGTGTACTTGGGAGGAATTATGCCACTTGTCCTTGTGAGGAATTGGGCCTCATTGTTGGTGTCCATGGGTGGAACTATTCCCCATCATACCCCATTATTGGTATCAGTGGAAGAAAGACTGCAGTTTGAAGACCACTGTTCCATGATGCAAAAACGTGCTTTATGTCACACGCTATAGCATTTCTTGTTCAAATGGCTGAAAAAAGAAAAAGTTTTAAAATCGATCTTTGTTTTTTCTTTGGTATTAATTCTTTAAGCAGTGCATTGTGCAATTATTATACTGTGTTTTGTCAATTGACTGTACTTATCATCTGAAAATCATGCACAAAAGTAAAAAGCTGAATTGTGCCCCTTTTTGGGTGTCCATGACACATGTTCTATTTAGATTAATGTAAGTTACTTAAAATATAAATATCTTACTGTTCACTCTCAGCCTGTATTTCCAACAATATTGAAAATACACATGCAGTGGATGTCATAGCACCATCGATGATGTCTGAATTGTGCCCCATTGTTGGGACAATTTGTATACCATTGTTGGTGTCCTTTGGAACTAATTGTGACCCATTTCTGGTGTCCTTGGAAGGATTTGTGCCACATTGCTGGTGTCCTTGGGAGACATTGTGCCCCTTTTTGCATGTCCTTTGGGGGGAATTGTGCCCCTTTTTGGGTGTCCTTGGGAGGAATAATGCCACTTTTTTGGGTGTCCTTTGGAGTAATTATGCCCATTTTTGGGCATCCTCTAGAGTAATTGTTCCACATGCTGGTGTCCTTGGGAGGACTTGTGCCCCTTTTGTGGGTGTTCTTGGGAGGAATTGTGCCCCTTTTTTTAGGTGTCCCTGGGTGAACATGTGCCATTTTGCTGGTGTCCTTGGTAGGAATTGTGCCCCTTTTGGGTGTGCTTGGGAGTATAATTGCTCCTTTTTTGGGTGTGATTGGGAGGAATTGTGCCTTTGCTTTAGGTGTCCTTCGGTGGACTTGTGCCACATTGCTGGTTTCCTTGGTAGAAATTGTGCCCCTTTTTAGGTGTGCTCGGCAGAAATTGTGACCCTTTTTGGGTGTCTTTGGGAGGAATTGTGTCACATTGCTGGTATCCTTGGGAGGAATTGTGCCCCTTTTGTGGGTGTCCTTGGGAGGAATTGTGCCACATTGCTGGTGTCCTTAGAAGGAACTGTGCCCTTTTTGAGTGTCCTTGGGAGGAATAGTACCCTTTTTTGTGGGTGTCCTTGGGTAGAATCTTGTCACATGCTGGTGTCCTTGGGAGGAATTGTGTCCCTTTTGTGGGCGTGCTTGGGAGGAATAGTGTTCCTTTTCTTAAGTGTCCTTAGGTGGACATGTGCCGCATTACTGGTGTCCTTGGTAGGAATTGTGCCCTTTTTAAGCATTCTTGGGAGGAATTGTGCCACATTGCTGGTGTCCTTGGGAGGAATTGTGCCACATTGCTGGTGTCCTTGGGAGGAATTTTGCCACATTTTGGGTGTCTTTGTGAGGAATTGTGCCCCTTTTTTGGTGTCCTTGGGAGGCATTGTGCCCCTTTTTTGGGTGTTCTTGGGTGGAATAGTGCTCCTTTTATGTGTCCTTGGGTGGACTTGTGCCACATTGCTGGGGTCCTTGGTCGGAATTTTGCCCCTTTTTGGGTGTGCTTGGGAGAAATTGTGCCCCTTTTTGAAGGCCTTGGGAGGAATCATGCCCTTCTTTGGATGTGCTTGAGAGGGATAGTGTTCCTTTTTTGGCTGTCCTTGGGAGGAATTGTGCCTCTTTTTGGGTGTCTTTGAGAGGAACTGGGCCCTTTTGTGGGTGTCCTTGTGAGGAATTGTGCCACATTGCTGGTGTCCTTGGGAGGAATTGTGCCCTTTTTGTGGGTGTCCTTGGGAGGAATTGTGTCCCTTTTGTGGGAATGCTTGGGAGTAATTGTACCACATTGCTGGTGTACTTGGGAGGAATTGTGCCACTTGTCCTTGTGAGGAATTGTGTCCCATTGTTGGTGCCCTTGGGAGGAATTATGCCGCATCGTGCTCCATTATTGGTATTAGTGGATGAAAGACTGAAGTTTGAAGATCACTGTTCTATGATGTGAAACGTGTTATATACTGTATCACGCACTGTAGCATTTCTTGTTCAAATGGCTGCAAAAATAAAATGTTTCAAAATTGATCTTTGTTTTTTCTTTTGTATTAATACAAAAGAAAAAACAAAGATCAATTTTGAAACATTGTGCAGTGCATTGTGCAATTATTGACTGTACTTGTCACCTGAAAATCATACACAAAATTGAAAAGCTGTATGCTATACCATTCACATGTGCAAATTAAACAGGTTAATTCCTTAGAAAAGGATCGTTTTATCCAGCCCCCCCTCTTTATACTTACATGAGCTCTCATTCGATCCAGCGATGTGCCCATGTGCATCTTTTCTCTTATGCCGCGTACACACGGTTGGATTTTCCGATGGGAAATGTTTGATGGGAGTTTGTTGTCGGAAATTCCGACCGTGTGTAGGCTCCTTCGGACATTTTCCGACGGAATTTCCGACAAACAAAATTTGAGATCTGGATCTCAAATTTTCCAACAACAAAATCCGTTCTCGTAAATTCCGATTGTGTGTACACAATTCCGACGCACAAAGTTCCACGCATACTCTGAATCAATTACGAGACGGAAGCGCTCGGTCTGGTAAAACTAGTGTTCGTAATGGAGATAGCACATTCGTCACGCTGCAAAGTTTTAAATCTTTTAATGCAGCACATTCTCTTCTTCTTTATAATGCTAAAATAATGAAGATGTTTTGCTGCTGATATTCACGCAGAGTTCAGAAAAAAATATTTCTTCATTATTTCTCCTGATCTCATGAATATTTTTTTTTTTTCGTCAGATCTCCATAATGATAGAAAATATGTAGTATGGCTGTACCTCAGGATACATGGCACCTCATCCCTAATTTAATGTTAGCAAAGTAAGGAGGGATAGAGAACAGGGATTATAACGATTATAACGGTGCCTAAAAAAGTATATAATGTACTAGTACATTATATACTTTTTTAACCACTTCCCACCCGGCCTATAGCATATTGACGGTCGGGAAGTGGTTGCGTTATCCTGACTGGACGTCATATGACATATGTATCCCTCGGACACAGCGCTTCCCCGATCACGGTGAGCAGCCAATGAATTTGGTTGTTTACCACGTGATCGGCTGTGTCAAAGTCACAGCCGATCACATGGCATAACAGACTCGGTGGCGCTCTCCATGCGCCACCGGAGGTGTGCAGAGCAGGGATCGAGGAAGGCACGTGTCCCTTGGACAAAGCGCATCCCCGATCAGGGTAAACAGCCAATGAAATTGGCTGTTTACCATGTAACCGGCTGTGTCAAATGACAGCCGGTCACAAATGTAAACACTGAGGAGCAGTTACAATCTGATCTCTGCTCTCTCCTCACACACCGATCGTGTGAGGAGAGAGCAGGGATCAGTAAGTGAGCTGTTAGTATAGTGTATTGTCTCTATATATACTGTATACAACATGCCTCCCCAATAAAGAGGACCTGTCACACAGCCCAGCCCATCAATCAGCCCATCTGTCAATCAGCCCATCAGCCAATCAATCAATCAGCCCATCTGTCAATCAATCAATCAGCCCATTTGTCAATCATCTGTCACAGGCCCACCGCCATCGGTACCGCCATTGGTACCGCCACACAGGCTACCAGTACCGCCATCGGTACCACCGCCAGTTACGCCATCAGGCCCGCCACTAGTACCACCATAGGACCCACCATCTATACCACCACACAGGCCTGCCACATAGGCCCTCTACCAGTATCGCCATCGGTACCACCACCCATACCGCCACCTGTACCGCCATCGGTACTGCCACCACCACCAATACCGCCACCTGTACCGCCATTGATACCGCCACACAGGCCCACCACTAATACCACATCGGTACTACCACTATCACCAGCAGTACCATTACATAGGCCCACCAATAAGCACTACCATAATGCCGCAAAGGGTTTACACACCTCAGGAGGCATATGCCATTCTTACCATGTCGGATGATGAGAGCAGCGGGGAGCTCCCATCATCTGATTCTGGTTTAGAATACGAGCCAGTGGAGGATAGTGGATCAGAGTCAGAGTCTGCGGAGGAAACCGTCCCTCTCAAAAGAATGAAAAGAAACAAAATCCCCTTGTGGTGGACTTTTAAGGCAAAGAAATTGTTTGAGAAAAATAAATCTATTTTGAAAAATGTTTATTCAATATAATAAGTACAAAATATAAAAAACACATAAAATACAATGGAACAAATTTACAGTGCTGTCATGACAACATAGTACAAGTAGTAAACCAGTAATTCTTGCACCCGACATATTCGGAGCACATATGTGTATCTCCTTCCTCAAGGGTATAATTAAGCAAGAATACTAATGCCCCGTACACACGGTCGGATTTTCCGATGGAAAATGTCCGATCGGAGCGTGTTGTCGGAAATTCCGACCGTGTGTGGGCTCCATCGGACATTTTCCATCGGATTTTCCGACACACAAAGTTGGAGAGCAGGAGATAAAATTTTCCGACAACAAAATCCGATCGCGTCAATTCCGACCGTGTGTGGCCTGTTCCGACGCACAAAGTGCCACGCATGCTCAGAAGAAATTCCGGCATGGAACAGCTCGTTCTGGTAAACTTAGCGTTCGCAATGGATACAGCACTTTCGTCACGCTGCAATGTCAAAAATGGTTTAATACAGCGCACTCTCTTCTTCTTTATAATGTGAGAAGAATTAAGTAGTTTTGCTGCTCATATTTACACACACTTCTCGCAAAGTTTTATTATTTTTTTTTTTTATTGGGATTCCCTCAATATATTGTTATTAGTTGTCACATCTGACAGAATGTTTTTTTTTTTTTTTGGGGGGGGGGGGGATTTTAAGCCTTTTTTTTTTAGATTTAATGTTTGTATTTTTTCCAAGGCTGATCTTTGTTCAATGTTATTTTTATTTTTACTCCAGAATATTTTTGTGTGTGTTTTGTGTGTCAAGTTACCCCAACACCATTGATATCTTTTATTATTTAATCTCAAGGAGATTGTTTGTTGTTGGTGTCCCTTGTTCATTTCACATTGTATATTTGAAATGTACCTGAATCCTCAAAAAAAAAAAACTGTCATTTTTGAAGTAAAACACATAGGAGAGTATAATTCAAAACAAAATTCCTTTATTAAGGGCTCAGAACCAAACAAAGAGGAAGGCAACACTGGATCAACATGAGAAATTAGCGAAGCCTGGGACCCCCACGGCAGACAGCAATTCTTGAACATCAAAATTGGTGGCCTGAGGAGTCCATATGTAAGGGAGGGCAGTCTGATCCAGAATTCGCAGAGATCCGGAAAGCAGCAGATGACATCTGTGTCCCCAGGCTGTGGTACCACAAGAGGCTGCATTTTTTGGCCGACCAGACTGGATCCAGGGTCCTCACTTTCTGGTCTTCCTTTCACGCTTCCTTCCGGACTGTGCTGTTGGAGATGTGGCAGGAGGAGGAGTAGGACCTGGAGGAGGAGGAGGACTGGGAGGACCTGGAGGAGAAGGAGGAGGAGGACTTGCAGGAGGAGGAGGAGGACCATCGCAAAGGTGTGTCTGAGCTGTAATTTGGCCCCTCATACCTTTGTTAAGAGCCTCCAATATGAGCGACTCACACATGGCTTGTTGGCCCTCCTCCATCCTCTGCATTTTATAGGCAATGGTGGCAGCAATGTCCTCCTCCACGGTGTGTGGTGCTCCCAGGACCTCTGTAGCCCTCCAAAAGAGTCCTCTGGCAGCCTCCTCTAGGGCACTCCTCCTCCTGCCACTTTCTCTTTCCAGGGGGAGTGGAGGGACCTGCAGATTAGCCAGCCGGCTCGGCCCGGCCACCTCCTGGCTGAGACTTCCCTGTGTATGAAAAAGGGACATGCTTTTAGTTTTTGCTTCATCAATCACAATCCTAAATTAGTACTCCCAACTAACATCTAGTTAACATCATTGATTGGACAAGCAGAAATATTTAGAGGAATGCTATATCTGGCTCAATCTGGGCTCCTCCACATGCGGCCTGGAAGGCCCAGGTTGGACATCAGAATCCTCAGCCGGGGGGGAAGGAAGCGTGGAAGGAAGACTAGAAAGGGATGGCCTGTGTTCAGTCTTGCCTGCTAGAAAATGCAGCCTGTCGTAGTACAACATCCTGGGGACATAGATGTCATCTGCTGCTCCGGATCTCTGTGAATCCAGGACTTTCTTGCGCTCCCTTAGATATGTGCTCCTCAGGCCACCAATTAAGATCTTTAAATAGGTGATGTCTGCCGTGGGGATCACCTGCTTCACAATTTCACACAATTGCTCCAGTGCTGCCTTCCTCTTTGCTTGGTTCTTGTAATGGGGGTGTTTAATCTCCCACAGACATGGCAGCTCCCTTAACATATCTAGGAATACTGACATGAAGTCATTGTCTTTCAGTAGCATATCCATGTTCACTGCAAGACACAACACAAGACAAAGCCTAATGTCAGATAAAACTCTCCTAATCTTGTTACAATATAGGCCTCAATGTAGAAGCAGTATAGGCACAAGTTTGTCTCTTACTTTCGTTCTTACGATCGGCGCGTCCAATGCTCCTTCCTCCACTCACAGATCGTACGTAATACGCACGCGTGTTACGCTTTATATACACTGCGCATGCGTGTAACTCCGCCCGCCCCTGATGTTCTGTCTATCCTATTCCCCGCCCCTTTTCGTTCGGCGCAGTGGGGGAAGAGCACATCTTGGAGTCACAGCAGGTGCGTGCTAATTACAGGAACGAGGAGGAGGAAAGCCCGGATCCGGACACGTCCCGATCCAGAAGGAGACGTTTTAAGGCCACAAATGTGTCCTTTGGGGAGATGTTGGAGATGGTCGACATCATGAAGAAGGCCGACTATGACGGAAAGTATGGGCCTTACCCCAACCCCAATATCAGAAAGGCCAAGATCATGGCGAAAGTGGTCAAATGTCTTCACAGGAATTTCGGGGTGCGACGATCAAAAGATCAGCCCAGGAAGCGGTGGTCAGACCTGAAATTAAGAGAGCCAGAGCAGTACCGAAAGATCCGGAGAGTGCTGCAAAAAAGTAAGTAGTTGTGCTGTGTTCCTATTCTTTCTGTCTTTATTCCATTCGTGCTGCTCCATATGCTTTTCTTAATTGTACAGTTTAAAAGGGCAACTTTAATGTTCATGGGCCCATTATTCGTTCATATCAAACATTTTTCTTTCGGCCTCTAAAACACCATTGTTTAGGCCATATGCATTTTCCCACATTTTTTAGGGCCTACTTGGATGCCAAATATTTGTTTGTCTATATGGGTTTGTTACTAGAATGAAATGCAAACTAGATTCTGTGTAAGGAGAGGACACTGAGCAGCTGTTTTCACATCTGGACACTGGAGCACTAGTGTGGGACACAAGAACACCATTTTTATTAGGGGGCCACACAGGTGCTCCAGTGTATACTATAGGGGGGTTTCCATCTGTGAAGCTTGTACTAAACAGGTAAAGTATTGCAGCTTAACAAAGGCCAATAAAAAAAAGACATCTTGGAACTCGGCTAAAATTGACAATTGTACCCCACTTCCAAGCAATGTTTCCTATTTATAGTTCTGCCATCAAATATCTGTGTGCTAATTATACCATTTTTGTTTGTTTTAGGGGAGAAAAGACTCGGAGGACACCCCTCATCCGAGGAGACCACAGACCCCCCACCTATGGAAGAAGGTGAAATACCTCCAACCCAAGCTGAGCAGGAGGAAGAAGAAGATGTGGTGGAAATTGGCACCACAACAGGTGAGTGTCTGCGACCACAGACTTAGGTAAAAGAGATGGATGGTGGCAGATTTTTGATACCTGTTTTTGTTTGGATTCTCTCTTTTTAGGTGATCGTGATGTGAGGGATCGAGATCCTTTCACATCTGAAAGTGCCCAGATCCTGATCGGGGAGATCATGGGGTGTAATGTCGAATTGCAAAACATCCAGAAAAAAATTAATGATGTGATTCAAAAAAATAATAACATCATTGATGTTTTGGGGCGAATTTAAAACCCCACAAAATCACTTGTTTTAGTGTGGTCCAATGTTTTAAATCTTTTTGCAATGTTTTGAAAAGCCAAATTTGGAGGATGCACACAGTGTGCCAACATGTGCTATCTGCCATCACGGGAGATCAATGGACACGTTTTGGGGGTGCAACCCCTTCCTCAATAATAAAGTAGCTGTGAGGAAGGGCTTGCTCCCCCAAAACACGTCCCTTGATCCCCCATGATGGCAGCTAGCACATGTTGACATTCGTAAATTGGTGTGCATCTTCCAAATTTGGCTTTTCCAGGGGTGACTTCACCCCATCTGAATGCAATATCAAACACAGTTCTTAAATACTGATGTCTGATATTGCCTTCAGGTTTTACCTAATGTGAACTTTGTAAGTTCAAGTTTTTTATCTTTCTTGTTGGTTTTACACAGGCCTGTTTTATCGTAAATGGACATTTCTATTTTTGATAATGCCACCCCAAAAATTGTTATACAACAAACATGTTGGTTTGTTTTAAAAACCTTTGGTAAATGCACATGTGATTGTGCAGGTATAAAAAAGTTGGTTAATCAAGAATGTGTGGATTATTGTCTCAACACTACAACACTTTTGGGGTGATGTAATTGCTGTTTTCAGCGAAAATGGGGGTTATTTCCTAAGGGCAAATCCACTTTGCACTACAAGTGCAGTTTCAGTGCAGTTGCAACTGCACTTGTAGTGAAATGTGTTTTTGCATTTTAGTGAATAACAGCCAACAGTGCTTTGTATAATAAGGTTACACAATCACAACATTTTCTGGACTCAACACATTTCTGTCAGGGTCAGCTAAAACAAACACAAGCAGTAAATGTCCACAAAGAATTTCTTTTTTTGTTTTATTATAAAAAGGCTTCACAGATTTGCTGGCATATTGATAGCCCCCCTACCCGCAAAGAACTCCAGGTAGCATAAACGGACATCACGGGCACTCAGGGAGGGCAAGCCAGGACGGCCGCTTTCAAGCGCCGTCAGTGTGGTTTGATGTATCGTTCCGGCCCCAGGCCCAACTGAGCCAGCATAGTTGGCCGAATGTTTCCTTAAAAAGTTATGGAGAACACAGCACGCAAGTATAATATGGTTCAGTTTATACTCCGCCATATGGATGGGTGTCAGAAATAGGCGGAACCGGCTGGCCAGGATTCCAAATGTGTTCTCCACCACTCTTCGGGCTCTGGCCAGCCGGTAATTAAAAACCCTCTGTTCCGGGGTGAGGGTCCTCATTGGGAATGGCCGCATCAGGTTGTCCCCCAGCGCAAACGCTTCATCAGCAACGAACACGAATGGGAGTCCTTCCACATTGTCCTCTGGAGCTGGCAAGTCCAAGCTGCCATTCTGGAGACGCCTGTAAAACTCCGTCTGGGCGATGACTCCACCATCAGACATCCGGCCATTCTTCCCCACGTCCACATACAGGAAGTCGTAAGTAGCCGACACCACCGCCAACATCACTATACTATTGAACCCCTTATAGTTGAAATAGTATGACCCTGAGTTGGGTGGTGGGACGATGTGGACGTGTTTCCCATCAATTGCCCCTCCTCAGTTAGGAAAGTCCCACCGCTCGGCAAAGTGGGAGGCCACAGTCTGCCATTCTTGTGGCGTGGAAAGAAACTGTTGAGGAAAAAACAATAAACTTTACTATTTTTGATCAGAAACATGGCAAGCAGATTAGACACAAACATTCTGGATCAACCTCCAGATAGCATTTATTAAGGGGAATTTAACAACGCCAAAGTATAAGGTACGCCTATCATATTCCCCCCCCCCCCTCTCATGGGCCATTTCTAACATTATAGGGGGTGTGTGGAAATCTTGGACAGGTAACCCTCTTCACTTCATTGAGAGATAAATGCCTAAATAATGGGTATTACTTGGAACAGCCCCTCCTTAGTTACACTATTGGCAGCCCACTGGACAGGTAAGAAGTATCATAATACAAAGATAGAAATACACACTGTACACATTTGAGGACATTCTGCTATTACCTATCAAGATAATAATAGGATCCAAAAACTTTAAACAGTACCATTTGAAAGTATACAGGCAGGCCCTTGCACTACATGCTTTGGGGAATTCATCCATAAATATGACCACAAAAGAGATGGGTATAGTGTGTATGGGTTTGGCAAAGTCAGCAAAAAGATGATTGAGGATAGAGAATTGGGATCAGCTGACTTAGCAGTTGGGGGAGGGAGGGTTACTAAAAATTATTTGGGGACACCACCAAAAAAAGCCTCTGCCACTCTGCCCGAAGTTAAAGCAAAAATAACATTTCTAAACATTTTAGGGGGTGTTTGGGGTAAAGCACTACTATGGAGCTGATAAAATACATTGTTAAGTGACTACATGAGGTGAATATAGGGCCAGGAGACACCATGCTGGGGAGGTTATTGAAGGGCAAATATGTATGAAGGACCTAAAATAAAAATTACATAAAAATCCAGCATGCATGAGAACAAAGGGGACATTCACAGCATATTACAATCATGGTAATTAGGGAATGAGGAAAGAAATACAATATATTAGCAAACATTCAATACAATAAAATGTGATATAAAAGGATAAAAATCTTACCTTCATATACTCCTTCTGTAGGACCTGTATGATGGCAGAACAGGTCTCTGGGATAATGATCCCCAGAGCCTGGGAGGAGATGCCTGTCGAGAACTTTAAGTCCTGCAGACTTCTCCCTGTCGCCAAATACCACAGGGTAGCGACCAGCCTCTGCTCCGGAGTGATGGCATGCCTCATGCAGGTATCCTGCCTGATAATATAAGGGGTCAGCGAGGCCAACAAACGGTGAAACACGGGGTGCATCATCCTGAGAAAGTTCCTGAAATCATCAGGATTATTCTCACGGATCTCACGGAGCAAAGGCATATGAGAGAACTGGTCACGCTGAAGCAACCAATTCTTGGTCCATGAACTCCTCCCCACCCTGTTCATGGACTGGACTTGTGTCAAGGTCAGGACCCCAATACCAAGCCCCCGCACAGCACGAACTCTACGAGGAGTACGCATATGCAACATGGCTAGAAAACGGTCGGCTGCTCAGAACGAAGTAACAGAATGCACTGAAGAACAGCAAGGCCTGTGAAGAGCGACCTGAAAAACAGTAACGAACGAACAAGAATACAATGACTAAGTCACGCGGAACTTGCTTGCACGCACTGAAGAGCAGATACAAACCCACAAGCACAAACTGAACGGCAGAAAACGATCTGAAAGCCACGAGTCTGAAAAAGCGCGAATCGTCTCTCACCAAACTTTTACTAACACGAGATTAGCAAAAGGAGCCCAAAGGGTGCCGCGCTTGGTTCTGAACCGGCCTTTTCTAGTCCCGTCATACGTGGTGTACGTGACCGCGTGGTTGGCGATCGGAAATTCCGACAACTTTGTGCGACCGTGTGTAGACAAAACAAGTTTGAGCCAACATCCATCGGAAAAAATCCTAGGATTTTGTTGTCGGAATGTCCGAACAAAGTCCGACCGTGTGTACGCCCTATAAGTGTTCTAAAATGAAATATTTGAAAGAAATAAGTATACAAATATGCATAAATATACAGAGGCAACGCGCAGAAAAGGTGGAGAAAATGGAAAAAATCACTTACATATATATTGAGATGACAACCCTTTCAGACCATGCAGATTAAAAACATATGGATGCAAAAAGATGTTCCCAGTTTCCATGTCAGTTCTGTGCTGGTTGCTGGAGTGAACAGTCACAAGTTCAATAGGTAGGAATCTGGCTTTTTTTTCTGTCTGCATTTTTGATGGAAGAAACCGGGCTCTTTATCCCTTTTTGTTTATATCCTTATCACATTTTCTATTCACTTTTTTGACTAGCTGATTGATCATGCAGCCTATGTGCTTTTTTTGCACATAGACTCTCTGCATCTTCAATCACATGTTCTTTCTTTCATGTTAAACTTTCTGTCATCTGATGGCTAGTTTATATAGCATATTAAATATATTGAATGTGTATTTTGTCATTTTAGTACAATCACAAACGTTTAACACACATATAATATATTAATTTAATACTGTCACTGCAGTCAGTGCCCATAATACATGATATATATATATATATATATACTTTTTTCTTCATGTAAATAACCTTATATACCACCAATCAGACTATTTTATTATCTCTTTTTCTACAGTTGTGGTGACTGTGCTTTCTACAACAAATAACGTTCTTTGCACACTCAAGTGGTCCTTACTCACCATTGGCAGATATCTTTTTGGAATATATTACAATCTATTTATTTCAGACTTTTTTCAAACGTCTGTACATGAATTAAATAAGGTTTTCTACTTTTTTATTCTGTTAGATATTAAAAATAAAAGTCAATTAAAACTAGAATTAAATTGATGTACTCATTTACTCTATTTCATGATTTCAGGGTCTTTTTCCTCTTTTTGGCCCCAGTGGGTGCCCTGGCCTCCCCTCCTGGTCTGGTTTATGTGTGGGGGAACTGGGTCAGCTTTTCAGGCTAGGCACCCCTCTTTTTGAGGCACGCCACTTGTGTTGGATCTCCGGCTCAAGCAAACTGGGAACATATTTTTGCATACATATGTTTTTAATCTGCATGGTCTGAAAGGGTTGTCATCTCAATATATATGTAAGGGATTTTTTTGATTTTCTCCACCTTTTCTGCCCGTTGTCTCTGTATATGCATATTTGTATACTTATTTCTCTCAAATATTTCATTTTAGAACACTTAGTATTCTCGCTTAATTATACCCTTGAGGAAGGAGATACACATATGTGCTCCGAAACGCGTCGGATTCAAGAATTACTGGTTTACTACTTGTACTATGTTGTGACAGCACTGTAAATTTGTTCTATTGCATCTCTTTTTATGTGTTTTTTCTATTTTGTACTTATTATATTGAATAAACATTTTTCAAACTAGGTTAATTTTTCTCAAACGATCTCTGTGCCTTAAAAGTCCACCACAAGGGGATTTTGTTTCTTTTCTATATTTTTGGATGTGGCACAACCCAATGCTCAATTATAGCCGACTCACCACTTGCTCTCAAAAGAATGAGATCAGGACCAAGATCGGGAGATCTGCCCACCACCAGCAGCGCCAGACCCCAGGAAGAGGAGCCCGGTACAAGTACTGGAATCACACGCTCAACCCGAAGAACCCAGCCCCAGTCTTACCTTCCCGATGCCCTGGCAAACCCCTTATGGTTGCCTGCCAACTCAGGATCCGCTATCATCCCCCCTTTCACCACACAGCCAAGTGTGCAGCCTGACACTACGAATTTTTCTCAATTCGATTATTTTTGTTTATTTTTCCCACAAGATTTGCTGCAGAATGTGGTGGATCAAACGAATCTGTATGCAACCCAATTAATTACTGCCAACCCCAGTTCTTCCTACACCCGCATGTTCCAGTGGCGACGTCTAACACTGGACAAATTTAAATTGTTTTTGGGCCTTACGCTTAATAAGTCCATTCATATTGGTCCACCAACCCCATCCAACACATGCCCATATATTCCGCTGTCATGTCCAGGATACGACATGATTATGCATTTCTCCACTTCAATGACAATTTACAGTGCCCTCCCCGAGATCATCCCAACCATGAAAAATTTTACAAGATACGCCCCCTAATCAATTCCTTTTCCCAGCGATTTAGAGACGTTTTTATCCCAGACCAAAAAATTTGTGTGGACGAGTCCCTCATACATGTCACTGGCTGACTGCACTTCAAGCAGTATATACCAAGCAAGAGAGCCAGGTATGCGCTGAAACTAAATAAATGATGTGATCGAGCCACTGGATACGTCTTCACATTCCGAATCTATGAAGGCAAAGACTCCCAGCTCCAGCCGGTGATTGCCCCACATATATTGGAACCAGTAGGAAAACTGTCTGGGAGCTGGCTGGCATATCCCTGTTCGAAAAAGGATACCATTTATATGTCGACAACTATTATACCAGCCTGCCCCTTTTTCGTCACCTTTACAGTAAAAAACCCCGGCCTGTGGTACCTTAAAAAAAATGGAAGGGATTCTCACAAAATCTGTGGACCAAAAAATTGCAAAACGGAGTTGGAGGTGTTGGCCATGAAGTGGAGGCACAAGAAAGATGTCCACATTTTTTACCATCCGCAATGACACTGTGGTGGAGATCCAAAGAATACGTGGCCCCATTGTAAAGCCCGAATGTGTCCACGACTACAATATGTACATGGGGGGTGGATTTAAACAATCAGATGCTACAGCCCTATTTATCAACCAGAAAGTTCTGTTATTGGTACAAGAAAGTTGCGTTTCACCTGTTTCACATGGCCTTTTTTATTTCTTTTGTCTGCTGCCAAAAAGCAACTAAAAACCAACAAATCACCTACCTCAAGTATATTAAAGATATCGTCACTGCCCTCATTTACCAACAAGGTCCCACCCCAGGAAGCATTTGCTCTGATAGTGTGAGTCAACTTCACAAGCAACACTTTCCCTATAACATTCCTCCCCACAGAATCTGGAAGAAGACGCCAAAAGAAATGCCAGATATGCAGCAGAGGAGGCGTAAGAAGAGATACCAGCTATTATTGTCCCCAATGTCCCTCCCAACCTGGCCTGTGCATCAGAGATTGCTTCAAAAATTATCATACATACATCCAATATTAGTTCCCCTTATTATTAACAGACTGCCATTTACCCATTTGCCTGCTACCATGTTGCTATCTTCCATGTTAATTAACTAACCCTGGCCTGTTTACCGACGATAGTTAGAGGAACAAGAGAATATTGGTGGGCTCAAGACTTTATAGGCACAATAATGAAAATGATATGTAATTAAAATTCTATTTTATTTCGAAATATTTTTTAAAAAGAGAGGGGGGATAGAACATACACAGTTTACAAATTATGCACTCCATACACAATTGGTTGGTTTTGGTAAAGAAGATAAGCAGAACTTTGGAACCAACAAGAGACATGCAACTTATTGATCTATATAATTACAGTACATTTCGTTGAACCAAACGCTATGTGATGGTGGCAATCAGATTCTGTTTAAGCTCGACATGTTACGCGCCACATGCGCTTCTTCAGGAGCACAGAATTGGATACTGTAATGGATAATACAATTTGTAAAGAAAACAAAATAAGTTTATGTCTACATGCAAAGTTATATTTAAACAGTATAGTAGAGTAGTAGAGAGGAGGCTGTTCCTAAAACACCAAGGGGGTATCCATCCTGCAGTGATCAGGCGGAGCGAAATCTAATCTCCTCTTTTTTTTTTTTTTCCCTGGGCCCTCTTGGTCAAACTATACAAGTATGAATATATCAAGTTGTTATTGTTTACCAATGGTAGCGAGACTGTATTCCCTTTTTAGCAATCTTCTGGCTAATTCAGAACTCTTCACATGTCCTCTTATGTAAACTCAGATAATGTAAACTAATTGACATGTTTCAACAATATCAGTATCTGTACAGTTTAGTCACAGATGCTATACTTGTTCCTTACCTCCCTTTTTACCCCCCCCTTTCCCCCCCCCCTTTTTTCCATCTCAATTATTGTCATGATACCTTCATGCCGTTCATTTCCAATCACTACTACATTTTATACCAATGTGACTCGATTTTTTCTTATTCCTATTTTTAATTTTATTTTTCCAGAGGCTGTACCTTCATCATTGGTTTGTCCCTTCCCTGCATGGTTTTGGCGGTGCTACCATGGGCAATGTGCGGCCGCCCAGCGCCACATCTATACTGTAGATGGTTGGCGCATTTGGTGTCCCTTGACGGCCGTGTTGACGTGGACATGGCTGCGCTCCATCTCCCCCTTTCTCCATGGGGGGCGGACGTCTATCTGGCTGCACCGAGGGGCGAGAGTTTGGTGGCGGCCCGCTCTGTATTTCTGCCTGTCAGGATGCTGAGATGTGTCCGCCCCCTCCCCCTTCTCTGCACCGTCAGCTGTCTGGCTCGCGCTGGAGATGGGGAGTCTGCGCAGTAATCCCGGGTCCGCTCGGTTGCTAGGATACCAGGACGCGACTGCCTCCTCTTTCCCCCGACGCTCCGTCAGCTGTTCGGATGACGCCGGGGATCGAGGCATGCGCAGTACGCGCTAGCGGCCGGCCTGGATGACGTCACGTCGGCCATGCCGATTGGTGACTACAGGCGGGACGGATGTACAAGAGACGCCTGCCTGGCGTCTCTCCCTGTACTATCAACATCACAAGCCGCTCTTTGCGAGACGGCTGTGCGGCTTCTTACCACTAACTTCTCCACCTATCAACTATATGCTACATATCCTAGGTAAGTCTGCATTTCTACCATCTTTCTTAACAGTTCACTCTTGGCTCATCCTTATAATATGTTTTACTATTCAACAGACTCAGCAGGATTGGGGTCAGACTGAATAGCTTCCTAAAGGAAAAAATCCTTTATGCACCTTGATGCAACACCTATTTCTGCCTCTGACTGATACCATATCCTCTCCTATCAAACAATAACCGCTTACAGTGCTGGGAATTACCTGCTGGGAATTACCAATACTAACTAATGAGACTGTTGTGGTTCCGTTTTTACTTTCCCCTCTTTCCAAGCATAGTCATAAATATATCAGGGTAAGTGCTATCTAACTCAATTAAGTTATTTTCTAACATTAATGCCATCATTAATATATAATACCAGGGGCCACATCATGTACCACCTGCTATATATTTTACCCTCTAATAACTCCCTCTGAGTCTCTCGTTATTAGTTATTTTTGATTATTTGAAAATACCTTTTTACTATATATGGACATCTACATACACTTTTCATTAATTGGAGTCCTCTTTCCTTTCCCCACCCTCCCCCCTTTCCCCCCCCCTTTCCCCCCCTGTCCTCCCCTTCCTTTCTTTTTCCCCCCTCTCCCCCTCTTTTTTCCCCCTCTCCCCCCTCCCCTCCCTCCCCTTTCCCTCCCCCCCCTCCCCCTCCTTTCCTTTCCCCCCCCTTCCCCTCCCCCCCCCCAGTTTTTACCTCTTCCCCATCCCCAGTTCCCTCTTCCCATCTCCTCCCTTCTCTCTCCCCCTCCCTCCCCTCCCGGTTCCCCCCCCTCCCCCCTTCACCCCTCCCCCCCTCCCACTCCCTTCATTCCCTACCTCTACCCTACCTGACCCTATATCTTACGATGTACTCTAGTACCTACTTTATCTCCTCACTATTGATTAGTATCATGTTACATTCATCCCCACATTGCCTTTCGCTCCGCCTGATCACTGCAGGACGGATACCCCCTTGGTGTTTTAGGAACAGCCTCCTCTCTACTACTTTACTATACTGTTTAAATATAACTTTGCATGTAGACATAAACTTATTTTGTTTTCTTTACAAATTGTATTATCCATTACAGTATCCAATTCTGTGCTCCTGAAGAAGCGCATGTGGCGCGTAACATGTCGAGCTTAAACAGAATCTGATTGCCACCATCACATAGCGTTTGGTTCAACGAAATGTACTGTAATTATATAGATCAATAAGTTGCATGTCTCTTGTTGGTTCCAAAGTTCTGCTTATCTTCTTTACCAAAACCAACCAATTGTGTATGGAGTGCATAATTTGTAAACTGTGTATGTTCTATCCCCCCTCTCTTTTTAAAAAATATTTCGAAATAAAATAGAATTTTAATTACATATCATTTTCATTATTGTGCCTATAAAGTCTTGAGCCCACCAATATTCTCTTGTTCCTCTAACTACTTAATATAAGATGTGGCACCTGTAACTTATTTCGTATCCGCATGACCACTATGCGCTGATACGCTTTTAATCTATTGTTTACCGACGATGCCTTTGCTTGCCGATTTAAACCACGTTTCTGACTTCCACGTGCACCAACCTCGTCCTGTTTACCGACGATGCTTCTGCCTGCCAATTTAAACCACCTTTCTGACTTCCATATGCACCAACCTCAGCCTGTTTACCGACGATGCCTCTGCCTGCCAATTTAAACCATGTTTCTGACTTCCATGTGCACCAACCTTGGCCTGTTAATCGACCATGTTTTTGCCTGCCACTTGGACTGATCTTTTGGCCATCTACTTTAGTACACAGGGGTCTCACATATGTGAGGGGCTTCAGAATAGCATTCTGAGTAGAGAAAAACAGTTTTTTGTTTTCTGTGCTCCCAGAACAGGGTCTGGTTGCCCAGAGGCTTCAAAGCGATTTGGGTGGGAGAAGCCTCTACCCCTGTTCCCCTTGCCCTAAGCTTGATGGTCCTTCCTGCTGCCTGGACCAATACTTTGGCTGTGTTGACCATATTGCTGTCTGTAATGACCCATGACATTATGGACCATGTTTCTTCCTGCTGCTTAGACCAATACTTTGGCTGTGTTGACCATATATCTGCCTGCTGCCTCTATTGACTGATGGCGCCCGTGGCCCTGCACAGGATTCATCAGCCTACACAGACCTCCCTGATGCAGATGACACTGAAATACTGCCTCATCCACACTCTCCAGAGTCATCCCTTCAATATCCTTCCTCCTCAGCCTGCAACAGCCCAGCAAAAGCAAGGATGCGAATGGATTCAGCAGAAAACAGCACTGAGGTAAGCCCTGCATCTCTCTCAGTATTACCTCAGCCATCAGCTATAGCAGCTTTCCCCACATCAGATCAACCTGTTCTAGACACTACCATGAAGGAGATGCTCATCTCCCTGCAGAGCTCACTGCACATTGAAATAGCATCCATGTTCAAGCAATTCTCATCTCATGTACACATTATAGGGAACAAAATCCACCATATTGAAAAACACATGAATGACCTAACTACAACAGTGAATGATCTTGTAGATGCACAAGATCATACCCATGTTGAACAGCAATGGATGAAATCCAAGATGGTGGACCTAGAAGACAGGTCTCGACGTAATAACGTCAAAATTAGAGGTATACCCGAATCCGTCCTGCCACATGACCTCAATTCATATGCCAGAAAGATGATCTCCACGGTTTTACCTGATCTGTCACCAATAGAGACAATAATAGATCGCATACATCGCATCCCCAAACCAGCACATCTAGCAGCAGACATACCCAGAGATGTTCTAATGAGGATTCATTTCTTCCACACTAAGCATCAACTCCTGTTTAAAACCAGACATCTGGGTAAACTCCCAGCACCATTCAATAATCTACAGCTGTTTGCAGACTTGTCGCAATACACACGACAACTCCGAAGACAACTGAATACCATAACCAAGCCTCTAAATAACCACAAAATCCCATACCAATGGGGGATTCCCAACAAAAATCATCATCACCAAAAACGGAGCCAAACACGTCATCACCACAGTTCAGGAAGGAATAAAACTTCTCAAACAATGGGACATTATCCCGGAAGCACCTGAAGTATCAAATAATAACCACAGAGGTCCCACACGGACCTCAGGTCCCAAGCAAACCTACAATGCACGCTGAAGCGAACCTGATAGGCGATACCTAGGTTCACACAGTCACCATACCATCCGGTCGGATGCCTTGCTCGTGCAGCTTAACCCACAAACTCTACCCTGCTCAGTTAACACAGCCTAGTGTTGTCAGGCTGTAGCAGTTGCTCAGTTATATTTACACTTAGTATTGCTTATATCATAAAGCACTGTTTAACCTTCCTTTTTCTTCTCCTACCTGACTCATTCTCCACTCGTCCCTCCGGAGAGCTACTACTGAAGAACAACCAAAACTCGCTCCACGTAACCTCCCAGGACCAAACAGCTGCCTCTTCCAACCGTGAGTACCACTCATTTTGTTTGACACCACTACAAATCACACAGGATGCCAAAATTCCTTTCAATTAACGTCAAAGGACTCAACCACCCAGCCAAGAGAACTTCCATGTGGAAAACAACTATAGATTCTAAATGTGATATCCTTTGTCTCCAAGAGACTCACTTCAAAATCTCAGCTGAACCCCGTTGTACACACCATCAATTTACCAACATTTTCAAAGCCTCAGGCCCAAATAAGAAAAATGGGGTCATGATAGCAGTAAAAAATTCCCTCACTTTCACGCTTCACAATAGCTTGATCGATGAGGAAGGGAGATATTTGGCGCTGGACTGTACCCTAGATAACACCAGATATGCCATCGTCAATGTCTATACGCCCAACTCTGGCCAAATTAGATTTTTATCCAAACTTATGAAAAAACTCGATAAGTTTCGCCAAGGAAACTTTATTGTGTGCGGTGACTTCAACATTGCACCTGACAATGAATTAGATACCTCAAACCGTACCTCCAGACCCTCATCCCCTATGACCACCTTCATAAGAAACAACGACCTCTACGATGTTTGGAGATGCCATCACACCTCAGAACGAGACTACTCCTTCTTTTCCAGCAGACATAATTCATACACCCGGATTGACTATTTTCTTGTTGACAAATGGACCCTTACTAAAACCACAGACTCCTCCATTGGAACAATCACATGGTCTGACCATGCCCCAGTGTCGATAGACATGGCTGACCATCCTTCACATCCTCGCCATATGATGTGGAGAGCCAATGCGTCAATCATCCAATCCCCAGAAAACTCCCTATACATACGAAATCACCTGGAAGAATTTTTTGAACTAAATAAAGGATCGACCTCAAACAACACAATCCTATGGAATGCCCATAAGGCGTTTGTTAGAGGAATTATTATACAACTTAGTGCAAGAGAAAAGAGGAGGAGATCACAGCGTCTAGATACTATCATATCTAATATTAATCTATTAGACAAACAGAACCAATCCACTCCAGACCTTACAACAAAAGAAAAATTAGTTCTCCTTAGACAAGAACTTAGGAACATTCTTCTAGAATCCCACACTAAAATCCAAACAAAATTTAAAGCAAACCATTACACTACAGGCAATAAAGCAGGGAAAGCACTCGCACTCAGAATAAAAGGACGCCACATCAAATCAAAGATACCACACCTCTTTCATCCAGCCACAAAACAAAAACTCATTGACCCGCAAGCTATTGCGGACGCATTCAGCCACTACTACCAATCACTATACAACCTAAAAGAAGACACTACCACCACCCAACCATCTATAGTAGATATCAACACATTTTTACAGGAAATTAAACTTCCGAAACTTTCACAACATCAACTTCATGAGCTAAACAAACCATTCACCCACCTAGAGATCCTAAATATAATTTCTGCATTACCAGCCAACAAATCGCCAGGACCGGACGGTCTAACTAGCGAATATTATAAACAATTTTGCACCACCTTGGCACCCCACTTCTCCCAAGTATGCAATGACGCTGCCTCCTCCTCTTCTCTCCCCAGTGAAATGGTTAACGCTTTAATAATCACTTTACCGAAGCGAGGGAAAGAACCTACCTCACCCCAAAATTTCCGCCCAATCTCGCTTCTTAACATAGACACAAAGATTTACGCCAAAAGCATAGCCGCTAGATTAGTACAAATCATGCCCAAACTAATACATCCAGACCAATCTGGCTTCACAAAAGGTAGACAATCACATGACGCAACCAGAAGACTTATTAACATAATTCACCATGCTGAGACCAACAGAATGCCTTCTCTGCTCCTATCTCTGGACGCAGAGAAGGCGTTCGACAGGGTCCACTGGGACTACCTACAAGCGACGCTCCACAAATTTGGCTTCCAGGGTCCTATCTTGTCAGCAATACTAGCTTTATACTCATCCCCGTCGGCCCAAGTCTACACAGAAGGCATGATCTCAAAACCATTCCAGATTACTAATGGCACCCGCCAGGGATGCCCCCTCTCGCCACTTATTTTCAACCTAATTATGGAACCCCTGGCGGAGCACATTAGACATCACAGAAATATCACTGGTTTTAAAATCGGCCATATAGAACATAAAATTAACCTGTTTGCGGATGACGTCGTAATGATGCTCACCAACCCAATCTCTTCCCTGGCTTTGGTCCAAGATGTACTAATAAAATTCAGTTGTATTTCGTATTATAAGGTCAATGCTACCAAAGCCTACATATTAGACTTAGGCCTAGATGCAGTAACCAGCAATATCCTACGTAATCAATATATATACCCGTGGGCAGAATCAGGTATATCTTATTTAGGCATCATACTCACTAAATCAACAAAAGGACTTTTCAACAGCAACTACATAGATACTAAACAAATGCTACTTCAGGAAACCGCTAAACTAGCCAAATTTGAAATCACATGGTCAGGTAGGCTGGCAGCCTTCAAAATGCTCATACTACCTAAAATACTTTACACATTTCGCACACTACCTATTCCTCTATCCAATTCCTACCTAAACTCTCTGCAGACTATAATTAGTCGCTATATTTGGCAAAATAAAAAACCGAGATCCAGTCACTCTAAAATCATCAAACACAGACTAGTGGGGGGAATGGGCTAACCTGACATAAGAGACTACTACCTAGCCACTATCCTGTCACAACTCCAAGAGTGGACTCAAACCCACCAAAACACACTATGGGGCAACATTGAAAACAATGCCACGCCAGGGCCAAACCTCGCATGCTGGCTATACAGTACATCTGCTCTGATCACGAATACTAATCTGTATTCCCCAACCATTCAGGCGTCAGTCAAAGCCTGGAAAATCCTCCACAACACTAAATGGTCATCACTAACCACTAAACCTATACACGTCCCAATACAAACCCTACGCCTACTATCCCCTGACCTAACCATCCCCAACTGGCTACTCTCACAGACGTCAACCACGGAAGAACTTAGAAACACAATTCAACATAAACCATTTACAGTAATCCAATCCACCCACAAAGCACCCACATCAGACTTTCTCACCTACCTGCGTATTCAATCATGCTTATCCAGAAACCCAAATATAGAAGGATCCCTACCAAACAAACTCTGGAGCTTCTATTTCACACAAGAATCCCAATCTAAGGGCATCTCTCTTATCTACTCCACTACAAGAAAAAAATACCTTTAACAAATCCAAACCATTTACTGACTGGGAAACAGACACCCACGAACAATACTCAGACCAACAATGGACACAGGCATTAAAAACGGTTCACAAAGCCACAAGATGCACCTCTCTATGGGAACTTACAAACAAAATCACACTCAGATGGTACTTGACACTACTCAAACTAGCTAAATTCCAAACCAACTCCTCAGCCTTATGTTGGAGACAATGCAACCACACAGAAACTCTAGTACACATTCTATGGCACTGCCCAATAATAACAAACCTATGGAAAGAAGTAACACACTTAATACAAGACATAGGACACTTTAATATCACCCTAACGCCACAACTGGCTATACTAAACATGATACCAGATACGATTCCCCACGCATTCAAAACGATCCTCACGCACATTCTCCTTGCAACCAGACTACTTCTAACCAGAAACTGGAAAACACATAACGTCCCCACTATACTGGAAGTGATTACCCTAGTCCACTCACACTATACCTACGAACTCATAGGAACAAGAGGTTCTGCATCACATCACAAAATCCAAGCAAATTGGTCCCAATGGAAAAACTGGTATAATAGCAGAATAGCATAAATCTCTTTTCACAAAATTATTCTTCTGAAATGATGTACACATGAATGGACGACCTAATATATGCATATTACAAATAATGCTCTCATTACCCTTCCTCTTCTCCTTCCTTCCCCTCCCCCTACCCCTACTATTCTATTCATCCCACTTCCTAAATATGTCCCTATATTACACTATTGTTATTGTACCACCATTTCTGTTTTATACATTGTAACATGTGTAATACTGATCTTTAATGATTTTGAATAACTATTGCAAGATATACTGTAAATCTATATTACGTTATTGTCAACTGGCAAAAAGTAATAAAAATTTATTTTGAAAAAAAAAAAAAATTAAAGCGTCGCCTATGGTGATTTTTACGTACCATCGTTTGGCGCCATTCCACGAGCGTGCGCAATTTTCAAGCATGACGTGTTAGGTATTTATTTGCTCGGCGTAACATCATCTTTCATATTTTATAAAAAAATTGGGTTATATGTTGTTTTTTTTTTTTTTAATTCATTCAAGTTTTTTTTTTTTAAATGCGTTTGACGGTACACTGGAACGATATGTATGTTCTTAGTTTTTTCTGTATGAACCTGTATATCACTTTGGTTTATATCAATAAAATCCTTTTTTTGAGAAAAAAAAAATACGTTTGAAAAACCTCTGTGCAAATAGTGTGTGAAATAAAAAATTGCAACGAAAAAAAAAAAAAAAAGTGCAATAGGTGGTTGAGAAAGGATATATGCAATTTATGCTTGTAGAATGCCTGAAGGTGCTACTTCAATGTTAAAGCCTCTGTATGGTGGCCAGGCTGTGTAAAAGTCTCACACATGTGATATCGCCATACTCAGGAGGAGTAGCGGAATATATTTTGGGGTGTCATTTTTGCTATGTACATGCTATGTGTTAGGAGTATCTTAAAAATTGACAACTTTGTGTAAAAAAAAAATGTGTTTTCATTTTTTTCCACATTTTCCAAAAACTTCTGGAAAAAAATGAACCGTTCAAAAGACTCATTATGCCTCATAGATTATACGTTGGAGTGTGTGCTTTCCAAAATTGGGTCATTTTGTGGACAATTCCATTGCCCTGGTGCTCTAGGGCCTTCAAAAGTGTAATAGGTGGTTGAGAAAGGATATATGCAATTTATGCTTGTAGAATGCCTGAAGGTGCTACTTGGATGTTGGGCCTCTATATGTGGCCAGGCTGTGTAAAAGTCTCACACATGTGGTATCGCCATACTCAGGAAGAGTAGCAGAATGTATTTTTGGGTGTAGTTGCAATTATGCATATGCTGTGTGAGAGAAATAACCTGTTAATATGACCAGTTTCTGTAAAAAAAAAAATATATCTTAATTTTCCAAAGAATTGTGGGAAAAAATTAAAATTTCAAAAAACTCACCATGCCTCTTAGTAAATACCTTGGACTGTCTACTTTCAAAAAGAGGGTCTTTTGGGGGGTATTTGTACTTTCCTGGATTGTTAGTGTCTCAAGAAATGAGATAGGCCTTCAGTACATCAGGTGTGATCAGATGTGATCAATTTTCAGTGATTGGCACCATAGATTGTAGACTCTATAACTTTCACAAAGACCAAATAATATCCATTAATTTGGGTTATTTTTACCAAAGATATGTAGTAGTATAAATTTTGGAACAAATTTATGAAGAAAAATGATTTATTTGCAAAATTGTACAATAAAAGCTAAAAAAAAGTGTGTTTTTTTTCAAAATTTTCGCTGTTTTTTTGCTTATATCACAAAAAATAAAAGACCCAGTGGTGATTAAATACCACCAAAAGAAAGCTCTATTTATGAGAAGAAAATGATAAAAATTTTGTTTGGATACAGTGTAGCATGACCGAGTAATTGTCATTCAAAGTGTGAGAGCCCTGAAAGCTGAAATTTAGTCTGGGCGGGAAGGTGCATAAGTGCCTTGTATTGAAGTGGTTAGGCACCGTTATAATCCCTGTTCTCTATCCCTCCTTACTTTGATCTCCATAATAATATTTAGAATTTTTGTTTATAGTGTTTTTTTTTATCCAGATCTCCTATTTTTTTTATAGTGATCTCCATAATTGTTTCTTTTGTTTTGTGTCAAGTTACCACAACACCATTATTATCTTGTATTTTTTAATCTCAAGGGGGTTGGTGTTGGTGTCCCTTGTTAATTTGACATTGTATTTTTGAAATGTACCTGCCTACTCAGAAACTGTTATTTTTAAAGTAAAACACATAGACAAGTATTTGTGAAAAAGAAATAGCCATTTATTATGGGTCATAACAAAATTAAGAGGAAGGCAACGCTGGAGAAACTGGTGAAATTTGCGAAGCCTTTGTACAAAATTGGTGGCCTGAGGAGTCCTTATAATAGTGAGCACAATCCAGTCCAGGACTACAAGAGATCAGGGACAGCAGCAGATGACATGTCTGTCCCCAGGCTGTGGTCTTACAACAGCCTGCATCCTTTGTCAGACCAGACTGAACCCAGGCCGTCACTTTCTTGTCTTCCTTCCACGCTGCCTTCCATGCTTGTTTCCAGGATGTGGCTCTCGTTTTGCAGTTGTGGCAGGAGGTGGAGGAGGAGGACCATGGTTGAACTCACAAACGTGGCTTTGGCTTGTGAGTTTGCCCCTCATCCCCTTATTTAGGGCTTGTAACATAAATTCCTCACATAAAAGGCATTGGCCCTCCTCTATTTCCTGCATTTTGCAGGCTGCCATGTAGGCACAGTCGTCTTGATTATTGGGGGGGTTCTGAGGGCCGCAGTAGCCTTCTGAAATAGGCCAAGTGCTGCGTCCTCCAGGTTACTCTTCTTCCTGGGACTTTTTTTTAGGAAGGCGGAGGTGAGGGACCTGGGATTCGGGCAGGCTACTGGGCCCGGCCACCTCCTGGCTGCCACTTACCTCCACCACCTCCTGACTGCCACTTTCCACGGCCTGGCTGAGGCTTTCCTGTGTATGAAAAAGGGACATAGTTTTATTTTTTGGTTCATCAATCACACACATTTTTCAGCTCATGACTGTTGCAAATTGAATGTTAATAAATAGAAAAGACTATCATTCTGAGCCCAGCATTTTTCATTATTGTCCCAATCATTTGTGGGCACTACTGTCTATTGATATGTAAACTCTTTGTAAAATCTGAAATTACTGATCAATAATAATATCTAGTTAACATCATTAATTATTTGACTAGAAATATGTTGAACAATGCTATACCTGGCTCAAGCTGGGCTCATCCACATCTTCCTGGCTGGAAGGCCCAGGATGGACATCAGAAGCCTCAGCTGAGGTGGAAGGAAGCCTTGAAATAAGACTGGGGAGTGCTGGCCTGGGTTCAGTCTGGCCTGCCAGAAAATGAAGTCTGTCATAGTACCACAGCCTGGGTACATAAATGTCATCTGCTGCAGCTCCTGATCTCTGGGAATCCTGGACCTTCTTGTGTTTCCTATTATAAGTGCTCCTCATGCCACCAATTAGGGCTTCACAAATTCCAGCAATTGATTAGTGCTGCCTTCCTCTTTGTTTTATTGTTATAAAAGGGATGGTTTACCTGCCACAGACAGGGCAGCTCCTTGTACATATCAATGAATATGGGGATAAAGTCCTCATCATTGAATAGATCCATTTTCTCTGCAAGACACAACACAAGACAAACCCTAATGTCAGGCTAAACTCTCCTAATCTTGTTCCAATATAGGCCTCAATCTATAAGCAGTATAGGCCACTGATGCGCCAAGTTAAAATTGTACCTTCGTTCTAACTATCTGCGCTTCCGATACTCTTTCCTCCGCTCACAGATCGTACGTACGGCGCATGCGTGTTATGTTTTATATACACTGAACATGAAACTCCGTCCGCCCCTGACCTTCTATCTAGTATATTCCCCGCCCCTTCAGTGCAGTGGGAGAGCACATGGTGGAGAAAGAGCAAGTGCATGCAGAGGAGAGCAGCAATGACGAAAGCCTGGAGCCACAAACGTCCCAATCCCGGAGGAGATTTAAGGCCTCAAATATGTCCTTTGTCGAGATGGTGAACATCCTTGCAGAGGGCTGACTATGATGGGAAGCATGGACCTTACCCAAACCCAAATGTGAGAAAGGCCAAGATCATGACTAAAGTTGTGAAAAGTCTGCAGAAGAATTTTGGAATACGACGATCCAAAGATCAATTGAGGAAATGCTGGTCAGACCTGAAATTGAGGGAGCACGATCAGTACAGAAAGATCAGGAAACTGCTTATAAAAAGTAAGTATTTATCCTGTGTTTCTATTATTCTTATTACGTTTGTGCTGCTCCATGTATTTATCTTTACTGTTGTACAGTTTAAAATGGCAACTTTCAGGTTCGTGGGCACAGTAATCATTCATAGTAAACATCATTAGTTCGGCCACTAATACAATGTTTTTGGCAGATCCAGGTTAACTACATTTGTTCAGGCCTATTTGTATTAAAAGAAGCTTAGTACATTGTTGTCTAGATGGGTTTGTAACTAGAATGAAAATGTAAACTTGTTTCAGTGTAAGGAGAGAACACTCAGCAGCTGTTTACACATCTGGACGCAGGAGCACTAGTGTGGTACACCAGAACAAACTTTTTAGGGTGTCCCACGCAGGTGCTCCAGTGGATACTAGGGTTGTCTCCATGTGTGAAAATTGTTTAAAAAGTATTGCAGCTTTAGAAAGGGAAAAAAATTTCTTCAGCCTGGAACTCTGCCTAAAAGGACTATTATATATGACATTTCCAAGCAATGTTTCAGATTCCTATTTCTGCCCTCAACTATCTGTGTGCTAAGTATACCTTTTTTTAATTCACATAGGGGAGAAAAGACTCAGGACATCAGAGGACACCAGGGACACCCAACCTCATAAAGAAGGGGAAATACCAACACCACAACCAGAGGATGTGGAGGAAGAAGAGGTTTATGAAGTTGGCGAAATAGTGACCAAAACAGGTGAGTATATGAATAAAGTGATCTCGCGCAGAAACAATATAATCACTGTAAAAACACACAAAGTATTCCACTAGACATGGATAAAGTGCAAAATTAAAGTGCACAAAAATAATATCTCCTCAAGGAGAAAAAACAAAAATATATAAAAAATAAATATATAAAAATGTTGCATAAGTGTTTGACAAAAAATATGTGCAATAAGTGTCCAAATAAAATGAAAGTCCTGAATCAGGTGAATGAATGACAAAGAAAACAGACCATTCGAGTCTTATAGGAGAAAAAAGAGAGAACTAAGTTCATATAATGTTGTATCCAATATATGAATAAAGTGGTTGGCAAAAGAAAAATAAAGTGATGTCCATGAATAATTCCACGAATTGCCTCTTCAACTTATTGTCTCACAGAACTCTCACCTTGTTAATATGAAGAAAATTGCATCAACAAATGGATTTGACTCTTCACAATCTTCTATTGGGACCTTTTTCTGTTCGCATATACTGCTGATGGGGCCATAGGTACTACTCCAGCTACGTGAATCCTCCACTAAGCTGTCCTAGTCCACTCCGATATAATCGCACAGTATGGATAGAGGGGAAGAGAGAAAAAGAATGCCTCCAATGGTGTAGTATGTTTAAGAGCAACAGGACTATTTATTAAATACCCAGTAGGTGAACTCTTAAATTAAAAGTAATAAAAACAAGCAGAGAGCAAGCAGAAAACAAAAACGGCATTGTTCAGCGCCTTCTTACGTCACTTTCGATGTGCGTCTGATTCCGGCCAATCCCTATGCATTATGTCACAACGCATGACTTCATCAGTCTGAAAAGCGCGAATCGCCTCTCACCAAACTTCTACTAACACGGGATTAGCAGAAGGCACCCAAAGGGTGGCACACTTCGTATTGAACTTCCCTTTTATAGTGCCATCGTACGTGTTTTATGTCGTGTTTATTTGTGTGACCCTGTGTATGCAAGACAAGTTTGAGCCAACATCCGTCGGAAAAAAGACGTGGATTTTGTTGTCGGAATGTGCAATCGTGTGTATGTGGCATTAGTCTTAAAAACGAAACCATTTACAATCACTTTAATGGAAGAGGTGCTCAGGGTACATAGGGGAACAATTGGAAGTTACAAAGTTTTCACCTTACCATCATTACATTCATTACTATTTGAAGTCATGTCAAAAATGTTACTCACCTGGTGAAGTACTTTTCTATTAACTTCTGACGGCATTCATTGCCACGTGTATTCTGAGACACCTCTGGGTGAAAATATGCTCTCCGTGGTCCATTTCCTCCAGATAGATGTCCTGCAGCAGACCAGCATGCTGGGCAATCTTGTGAAGTATGCAGCATGCCAGGAATATGTTACCAATGTTATCTGGAGCATACCTTAGGAATCCACCAGAAGGGGGATTCTGAATATTGCCCGAAGCTGTGGACATAACAGAAGAGTCACAGGTCTGAGCATTGCAGAAGTGAGAGGTTACTAAGAAGCTTGAAGACAGCATGGGAATGACACAAAAGGCATGGAGCTTACATGTAAATATATACAAAATAAATATGCACATATTTAGTTTGGAAGACATATATGAGGAGTTAACACTGACATTGCACAATTACTCATCAACTTACCAAGTAGCCAGCTGCCTTCAAATGTTGCCTTTTCAAAATTGTCATACAGCTGAGACTGCTGTAGTACATGGGCATCATGTACAGATACAGGGAAATCATTCACCACATCACAGATCAACATTTGGGCATCACACACCACCTAAATGTTCATGGAATGATATCCCTTTCTATTTTGTGCTTCTTGTGATTGGGTGGGAATAGGGGAACATGGGTACAATCAATTGCACCCATTACATTTGGGATCAATGCCATAGCATAACATCCACCATGAATCTGTTTTTAAAGATCAGGGACAAGCCTCTATGAGGATAACATTTTGATAGCCAAATGGGGGTACCATCATCCAAAAAAATTGACACAGAAATTTAAGGGGAGGCAAGTCCCCTACCAGCCTCCAGAGTGAAATGGACTATCTCGGTACCTCAGACAATGCATCTTTTTTTTTTTTAAGTAAAAGATATTTTATTTATACAAAAAGATAAAAAATAGAGTATCCAGATATGACATAGTCATTGTTTACAATTAAAAAATTGTGTTAAAATACGGCCTCACTGTACAATAATTCCAATAATACTTGTAATGCTCCAATAGGGAGACAAAAAGCTTAGTAGGTCCTCAAGAGACGTAGACTCCTCTACATGTTTCGCAGATGTGTACCGCTTCTTCAGGAGGAACAGGTAGAATATTGTCAATGGAGACCAACACACTGAATTTGACATGAACAGTTGCACTGCCAAAACTCCCCTTACGGCAAATGTCAGGGACAATTGTGGGTGGATGCGTAGATGCTAAATAGCAGCTGAATGTATCAAGTAAGTCAAAGGGGGGGGGGGTGCACACAAGTTCATTAGGATTTCCAAGGGTACATAAGAAGATTTTTGACTGCCCACATATTGCCAATAGGAGGGATGATTATAAACAAATCATCAATGTAGGAGACAAATACTGCTTCACATTACCCTGGAGATCTAGGTCTGTGATAAGGCTAGCCTCCCCCCTGTCTGGCATCCACCACACTACTCTAGGTGTGTTACATTTAGAAAGTGATTGGAAAATTTGTCTGCAGCTTTAAACAAACATTTGGCAAAATCTGTTGTTAATTAAATTCAACATTCCTGGAGTACAGCTAAATTGTCTTTTGACATCTTTGAAAAAACTGCCAGAAATATGTCAAATACCGTGCAAATGCTTACTGAAGTTAAATCTCTTTAGACTGGAATTTACATACAATGATTAAACGATGCCTCTGTATTTATGAACGAAAAAAAAAAAACGTTATCAACTTTTTATAGAAATCCGAACAGTACTGTAAATATTAGATGTAATAGCATTTCAGTTTATTGGTTTTCAAGGCTCTTCAATACTCCTTCTGCTTTAATGCATTTGATGCAAATTGATCTTGGGGGAGGAACAGATAAATCTAAACGCTTGACAGAGTTAATCAGGCTGAATATGTTCAATCAACCATTGGGGATTGTGACAAATGGTTTAGACCTTTTTTAACATTACCTTTAACACATTTTTGCATATAATGACAGTAAAATCAAATCTGTAGCATTTTTTTTAAATTCACAAAAGACATCATATTTAGACATTATTTTGCAAGAGTGGGACTTGACATACTAAAAAAGACTAGTGTATTTTAAAGATTCCTAAGGGAATGCAAACCACTCATATGGCAAAATGCTCTGATAGATTACTAAATTACTGTTTCTGAAAAATATGTATGCCAATTAGGTAATTGTGTTGCTTTTACATACATCTGTCATTGTACTAGGAATGACTTGTCTAATGACTTGTCTAAAATAGCAGTATCTATTTGGCATAGAAAAAAAAATGCCACTAACATATAAAAATTTAGAAGCATTTCAAAATGTGTAATGAATAAGCCAGTGCACTTGTTAGAACTATTTTTTGTGATCAACACATTTCCCTTCATTCCAATGTAAATGCTCCTATTTTTCATGCCCATTTTGCTTTCAGACATTTAAATTACTACTTTCTGTCACAGTGAAATGTTTGCAGGCCTGTTTCTATGGAACATATTAACTTTGTGTATTTTACTGTGTACTAAAAACATAAACTAATAGAGATCAACTCCAGGCAGCTGTACAAAAAATAATTAATGCAGTTACAAACACCTTAGGAAAAGTCATTTACCACTTCAGCCCCGGAAGGATTTGCTCCCTTAATGACCAGGCCTTTTTTGCGATATGGCACTGTGTCGCTTTAACTGACAATTACACGGTCCTTCGACGTTGTACCCAAACAAAACTGATGTCCTTATTTTGATCACCTCTGCGGTTTTTATTTTGTGACAATTTTGAAAAAAAAAATTTTTTTTTACTTTTTGCTATAATACATATCCAAAATATATATATATATATAAAAACATTTATTCATTAGTTTAGGCTGATATATATTCTTCTACATATTTTTGGTTAAAAAAAAAAAAAAATTGCAATAGACATATATTGATTGGTTTGCGCAAAAGTTATTGTGTTTACAAACTATGGGATAGATTTAGGGACTTTTATTTGTTTTTTATTGTTTTTGCTAGTAATGGCAGCGATCTGCGATTTTTAGCGGGACTGCGACATTGCAGCGGACAAATCTGACCCCAAATTACACTTTTTGGGGACCAGTTATAGCACTGATCAATATGCACTGATAAAAATGCACTGATCAATGTAAAAATTACACTGGTAGAGAGGGGTTTAAAATAGGGGCGATCAAGGGGTTAAATGTGTTCCCTGGATGTGTTCTAACTGTAGGGTGGATGGGCTGCCTGGGACATGACAGAGATCACTGTTTCCGATCACTGGGAACAATAGATCTCTGTCATGTCATCTGGTAGAATGGAGAATCTCCTTGTTTACACGAGCAGTTCCCTGTTCTGCCTCTCCTCACTGCAATCCACACCGTGCAGTGAAAGTGAGGGTGCGCCGGCGGCAGCTCGCGCCCACCACTGCGCCTGCACGAGCCACTGTACAGTTACGGCAATTCGTACAGCGCTGTCAACCTGCCGCAGTATATCTGCGTGAGATGGTCGACAAGCAGTTAAAGAGACAATGTTACTAGTAGGGGATGGGGTTTATATCTGAAAACTGCTGAAGATCTGAATTGCTTCCTGTCACAGCTGGCAGGCTCTGGCTTTTTTATTCTGAACGCTTTGACACTTCCACATAGGAATACAGGACACTATGTGATGGGCCAATAGGAATGCATGGGTTTGGGGCTACCTGCAATTGTAGTAACCTTGCCTGCTAAAACAGTTCAACATATGCCCTTTAGGATTTTTTGGGGACTGTTGCAGGTAGATGCAAGCTCCACTAGGTGTGTGTATGTCATATTTACAGCAGTTTGCTCTCCTTTGCCAGTGACAGAGTCTCTTTAAATGTATTTTAACTTTACCTAATATGCAATAAGTGAATGAGTTTCGGTTTATATTAGGTCATGTAATCCCCTCCGTGAGGGAGGGCCAGCACAAGTTGCTAGTAAAGCTGTACAAAATGCTTTGTAACCATGGAAGCTTGCTCACACTAAGAGAAGGCAGAACGATGGAATGATGACACAACAGTATGCTACTGCTCCCTGGTTGTCTAATCGGTAGGTTAGGGGTGGACACCTGACCAAGTTCCACTGGGAACCAGAGAGCTCTCAATGCTGTCTGGCAGGACTAACTGAACAGAATAAGGAATCTTTTGGCATTTTACATAAGTATATTATAATGTATATTTAGCCACTTGTTTGTCAGTCACTTCGCATTTTTAACCCTGTTTAAAAAAAAAAAGAAAAAAGATTTTGGCTGGAATTAAGATTTAGAAGTGCCAGCCAATTCATGTTTAAAAAGTGGAAGTCTTTAACCACTTAAGCCCCGGACCATTTGGCTGCCTAAAGACCAGAGGACTTTTTACAGTTTGGCACTGCACCTCTTTAACTGGTAATTGCACAGTCATGCAATGTTGTACCCAAACAAAATTTGTGTCCTTTTTTCCCCACAAATAGAGCTTTCTTTTGATGGTATTTGATTGCATCTGCTATTTTCATTGTTTGTGATATAAATGTAAAAAACTGAAAATTTTCAAAAAAATTATATTTTCTAGTTTTTTGTATAAGAAAAATCCAATAAACTCCATTTTAGTCATACATTTAGGTCAAAATGTATTCAGCCACATGTCTTTATTAATAAAAAAAATGTCAATAAGTGTATATTTATTGGTTTGCGCAAAAGTTATAGCATCTACAAACTAGGGTACATTTTCTAGAATTTACACAGCTTTTGGTTTATCTTATTTCTTGAGGTGCTAAAATGGCAGGTCAGTGCAAAATCCCCCCAAATGACCCCATTTTGGAAAGTAGACATGGAAAGGAAAGGAAGGAAATTGCTGAAAGGCACGTTGAGCTCAAAAATATTACATTTTTTTGTCCCAAGTGATTGAATAATGACAAAAAAAAAAATGTACAAAAAGTTGTCAACAAATGATATATTGTTCACACGTGCCATGGTTATATGTGAAATTGCACCCCAAAGTACATTTTGATGCTTCTCCTGAGTACAGGGATACCACATGTGTGGGACCTTTTGGGAGCCTAGCCACGTATGGGGCCCCGAAAACCAAGCACCGCCTTCAGGATTTCTAAGGGCGTAAATTTTTTATTTCACTCCTCACTACCTATCACAGTTTTGAAGGCCATAAAATGCCAAGATGGCAACCCCCCCCCCAAATGACCCCATTTTGGAAAGTATACACCCCAAGCTATTTGCTGAGAGGCATATTGCTTCCATGGAATATTTTATATTTTGCCACAAGTTGCGGGAAAATGACAAACTTTTTTTGCACAAAGTTGTCACTTAATGATATATTGCTCAAACATGCCATGGGCATGTGTGGAATTACACCCCAAAATACATTCTGCTGCTTCTCCTGAGTACGGGGATAACACTTGTTTTTGAAAATGAAGAAAGGAAAGAAAAATGTATTTTTTTTTCTTTTTTAAATTTTCAAAACTTTGTGACAAACAGCGAGATCTGCAAAATACTCACCATACCTCTCAGCAAATAGCTTGGGGTGTCTACTTTCCAAAATGGGGTAATTTGGGGGGGGGGGGGTTGTGCCATCTGGGCATTCCATGGCCTCCAAAACTATGATAGGCAGTGAGGAGTGAAATCAAAAATTTACACCCTTAGAAAGCCTGAAGGCGGTGCTTGGTATTCGGGGTCCCGTACGTGGCTAGGCTCCCAAAAAGTTTCACACATGTGGTATCCCCGTACTCCGGAGAAGCAACAGAATGAATTTTGGGGTGTAATTTCACATATGCCCATGGCATGTTTGAGCAATATATCATTTAGTGACAACTTTGTGCAAAAAAAAAATTTGTCTTTATCCCGCAACTTGTGTCAAAATATAAAATATTCCATGGACTCGACATGCCTCTCAGCAAATAGCTTTGGGTGTCTACTTTCCAAAATGGGGTCATTTTGGGGGGTTTTGAACTGTCCTGGCATTTCATGCACAACATTTAGAAGCTTATGTCACATATCACCCACTCTTCTAACCACTTGAAGACAAAGACCTTTTTGACACTTTTTTTTTTACATGAAATTTTTTTTTTTTCAAGAAAATTACTTTGAACCCCCAAGCATTATATATCTTTTTTAAAGCAAAGGACCTACAGAATAAAATGGTGGGTGTTTCATTTTTTTTTCACACAGTATTTGCGCAGCGATTTTTCAAACGCAATTTTTTGGGAAAAAACACACTTTTTAAAATTTGAATGCACTAAAACACACTATATTGCCCAAATGTTTGCTGAAATAAAAAACATGATCTTAGGCCGAGTACGTGGATACCAAACACGACCTGCTTTAAAACTGTGCACAGACGTGCAGCGGTGACAAACTACATACATTTTTAAAAGCCTTTACAGGTTACCACTTTAGATTTACAGAGGAGGTTTACTGCTAAAATTACTGCCCTTGATCTGACCTTCATGGTGATACCTCACATGCATGGTGCAATTACTGTTTACATAGGACGCCAGACCGACGCTTGCGTTCGCCTTTGCACAAGAGCAGGGGGGGACAGGGGTGCTTTTTCTTAATTATTTATTTTGCTTTTTTATTTTATTTTTAAACTGTTCTTTTCATTTTTTTAATCATTTTTATTGGTATCTCAGGAAATGTAAATATCCCCTATGATAGCAATAGGTAGTGACAGGTATTTTTTTTTTGAAAAAATTGGGGTCTATTAGACCCTAGATCTCTCCTCTGCCCTCAAAGCATCTGACCACACCAAGATCGGTATGATAGAAGGCTTTCCCAATTTCCCAATGGCGCTGTTTATATCCGGCGAAATCTAAGTCATGAAATGCTCATAGCTTCCGGTTTCTTAGGCCATAGAGATGATTGGAGCCATTCTGGTCTCTGCTCAGCTCTATGGTCAGCTGGCAGAACCACCGGCTGCATTCTCATGTTCCCTGTTGGTACAGGAGAGCCAGAGAAAGCCATGGAAGATGGTGGGAGGGGGGGACAATCCCTCCCAATGCTTGTAAAAGCAGTCTAGAGGCTAATTAGCCACTAGGATTGCTTTTACATAAAAGCCGACTGCTTGGCTGAAAAGAATGATACCAAGATAATACCTAAACCCGCAGGCATGATTCTGGTATAACCACTCAAAGTCCAGCAACATACCAGTACGTTGCTGGTCCTTGTTGGGGCATATATTGTAATCTTTTTTTTCATGCAGCCTGTGGGCTGAATGAAAAAAAGAGATTTATCGTGGGTATGCCCACCATTAGAATACCTCCCTTCATCCACCCACTTCTAATGATGGGCATACATGCACCATTTTGTTTTTAACTGTGGTGGTGAAATCACCTCCTACAGCCCTGGAGTCACGGCTTTATGTATCATGGGAGCAAACGCTGTTGCTGTCAAGATAAATAAATCCGCGCTGCAGCTGAATGGCGTACCTGAAAAAAAAAAAAAGGTTAACAATAAAACATAATAAAACATTGCAGAACAGAATACAGTAAAAAAGAGCAGAACAATAGAGAGAGAATAGAGAGAGAGAGAACAATAAAACGACAACTATTTTTGTTTTTTTTTATTTTATAAATTTTTTGGGGGCTTTTCTATTTTTTATTTTTTTTTTACACTTTTATTTGTTTTTGTTTTTTTTTTTTTAAATCATAAAAGGTTTTATTGCTCATATGAAAGAAAAACATACATTACATTTATATATGCACCATAGTCAGCACTTCTTTTATCCACATAGTAATATAGCCGTCAAAAAGTAGATATAGTTTGCATCTTAGATCTGTCAATATGCGGACTGTATGTCCCCCCTAGTTAAATCGGTAACATATTCTCCAATATCCACACATCCTCCTCCTCCGTACTCCATTACACATTCTCAGCATCTACCTGTCATATCTTTAAACACTTCTTAGCAGCCTCATCTGTACCAATTCCATAGGGCTTATTCCAGGCACATCCAGCCACGGGTCCCACAGTCTGTCAAATTTTCCAGGACTACCCCTGTGCTGGTAAATATATTTTTCCATTATAAGCGTTTTTCCCATATTTAGTATCCATGTTTTACTATTAGGTGGCACGGCAGACTTCCATCCCATCAATATTAGCTTTCTGGCTTGGAACAACGCACGTGCAAAAGCAACTCTCGTCACCTCCTCCGCAATCACCCCCTCCAGAACTCCCAGTAAGCAACACAATGGATCTAGTGGTACATTGACCTGGAACACCTGGTTTAGTGTAGCCAGGACCTCTGTCCAATACCTATGGAGTTTGGGGCATCGCCAGAGGAGGTGAATCAAGTCCCCAGACGCCGCCCTGCATCTGCCGCACAATGAGTCAGGAGCCTTGCCCATTCTATATAACTTTACAGGAGTGTAGTGTACTCTCAACAAAATATACAGTTGGGATACCTTCTCTGCCACGTTCAGTGAACAGGAGTTAACTGCTTGCAGAGCTTCTTCCCACACCTCCCCCGATAAGGGGCCCAAATCCACCTCCCACTGAGCAGCCGCCTTTGTGGGATATCCCTCTAACAATGAGGCTAACAACATGTTATAGCATTGTGAAATTATGCCCTTAGTCTCCGACGCCTCCTGCATTATATGAAAAACCGGTGTGGGAGATTGGGACCAAACAGTTGCATCCCCCTGTGCTTTGATTGCATGCTTCAATTGAAGATAGTAAAACAACATACCGGTAGGCAGGGAGTATTTATCTTGTAAATCCTTAAACGATAACAGTGTTCCATTACTGAAAATCTGGTATAGATGTGTGATACCTCTACAGCGCCAGCTGTGCCCCTGTTGGAGCTTAGCAAGCTCAACATATGTTTTATTTTCCCATATCGGGCTATACTTAGTAAAGCCCAAAACGTTTTGTAGTTGTTTAGCTTTGTTCCATACCTTCTGCAGAAGTGTATATGTGGGCATTTTTTTATTGGGTCTTTGAAAAAGGTGGGCCTCCAATCCCTCGGGTATTGACTCCGCCCCTGTGCCCACCAGCATAAGCTTAGCAGATGAGCCCAGCGGCAGAGGGGCCATGGCACCTATCAGATGTTGCAGCTGAGCCGCTAGATAGTATATCCAAGGGTTTGGTAGGGCCAGGCCCCCTCCCTCCTTTGAGCGTTGTAACTGTTCCAACTTGATTCTGGGGGGTTTGGTATGCCACAGCAACAGCCGGAATAGGGAGTTAACCACCCTGAAAATTTTCAGCGTGACAACTACAGGCGTGTTGTGTAGCAAGTAAAGAAATTGAGGCATCAGAATCATTTTTATAAGGTTTACCTTTCCTGCCAGAGACATCTTAAGTTTATTCCACACATTTATCTTATCTCTAAACCTTGTCATCAGGGGGTAGACATTTAGGCTACAGAAGTCTGTGAGTTTAGGTGAGATGTGTATACCTAAATATTTAAAGGTGGAAACCACCGGTATCTGAGTCGGGGGTCTCACATTGGTCATTGGGGAACCGTCTATAAACATTAAGGCAGATTTAGTCCAGTTGATAGTGAGGCCTGAGAAACGGCCAAATTCAGTTATAAGTGACATTGCCTGGTCCAGGGATCCCTCTGCGTCTTCCAAAAACAAAAGCATGTCGTCGGCGTAGAGCATGATTTTTTCATGCAATTCACCATATCGGAAACCTCTAATCTGTGGGCAGTCTCTCACCTGAGCCGCCAGGGGCTCTATGGCCAGTGCGAAAAGCAGGGGGGACAGAGGGCACCCCTGTCTGGTCCCCCTACTCAACCCAAAGGCATGAGACACCCGATCCGCCACACGTATAGCCGCCTGGGGTGTATCGTACAATAGCCTAACCCACCTGATGAACCTGGGCCCGAACCCAAATTTGGCCAGAACCTCCCATAGATATCTCCAGCAAACACTTTCAAATGCCTTGCTGGCATCAAGAGACAACAAGGCTCTATGTCCCACAGACTTCGAGGGGGTCTGCATGTTTAGGTATAGACGTCTAAGGTTGGTCGCTGTGGATGTACGTGGCATGAATCCTGCTTGATCTGAGTGAACTATTGTTCTAACAATCCTATTAACCCGTATGGCCAGTACTTTTGCTAGTAATTTAATGTCGCTCTGAAGGAGCGATATAGGCCTATAGGAGCCCGGATCTAAGGGGTCCTTACCCATTTTCAACAATAGTATAATGTTAGCTTTAGTCATAGTGGTTGGTAACCTTCCTAATTTAAAGGATACATTTAATACTTCAAGCAGTTTAGGCAGGATAATTTCGCCATATTGGGTGTAGATCTCCATGGGGAGCCCGTCGTCTCCGGGGGCCTTACACGTAGGAAAAGAGGCAGCCGCCTCTCTCAGCTCATCCAGTGAAATTGGTGCCTCCAGCTCCCCCCTCGCCTGGTGGGTCAGGGCTGGAAGTGTTATAGTGCCCATGTATGTCTGCAGCTCCTCATCTGTATAGCTGTCACACGGCTTATATAACTCTGCGTGGAAGGAAGCTAGCTCCTCTATAATTTTCTCCGGTTCATTCACCAGGCGCCCCGAGGAACTACGTAGCGCTCCTATAGCAGGGGACGACTGTTGAGATCTGGCTATCCTTGCTAACAATCTACCAGTTTTTTCACCCTCTTCGTAGAATGCTTGTTTGGTAAAGAACCGTTTACGTTCCGCGGCGGAGGCCCTCAACCGGTCCAGGGATTCCTGAGCCAACATCCATGCCTCCCTCGCGGACTCTGATGAATCTAAAATAAAAGCAAGCTCCAATTGCTTTACCCGGTCCTCCACCTGATTCAGTAGGGCTGCGGAATTATGTTTTACATCAGCAATTTCAGCTATAAATGTGCCTCTCAGGCAGGCCTTAAAGGCATCCCATCTTATTAATAAGTCAGTTTGTCTCCGGTTGTCAAAAAAGTATTGTTCTATCTGTTTCGCTACTCTGTCATGAGAGGTGAAAAGCTTTAGCCAAAAAGCATTCAGCTTCCACGGTGCTCTTGGCAGTGTGGTCGCCGGTCTAGTAACAAGATAAGCAACCAAAGGGGCATGATCCGAGACCCCCCGGGGTAAATATTCTACCTTGTGCATAACACTCAAGAGTTGAGGGGACCCCACACACAGGTCAATACGGGAAAGTGACCCATGGGTTTTGGAGAAGCAAGAAAATTGTTTTGTATTAGGGTATTTAGCTCTCCATAGGTCTATCCAACCCACTTCTATCAGTAATCTGCTCAGAACAGTGCCCCTGTTTCCCGAGGGCGGCCGTCCTGGGGGATGCTTGTCTAGTCTGGGATCTAAGTAACCATTAAAGTCACCCATGATCATTATTGGGACATCAGGTTTGTCAACTAGGTAAGTCAAGAGGAGCTGCAGGATTTCCCTGGAGAACGGAGGAGGTATATACATAAACACCAATATCAACGTCAAAGTATACAACCTGCAATGCAAAAACACATATTTGCCCATGGAATCAATAACAGCGTCTAGTTCCTGGTAGGCCAAGGACTTATGTACCAGGACACTCACCCCGCGAGAATATGCAGTGTGAGTGGAATGGTAGGCCTTGCCCACCCAGGAATACTGCAGAAAACTGACCGTATCCTTTGTTAGGTGAGTCTCCTGGAGGCCCACTATTGCTGGGTGGAATTTTTTCAGGCATGTGCTTATCATGGTACGTTTCAAGGGATCATGGACACCTCGGACGTTCCATGTCACAACTGGGGTGTGAGCCATATTTGGTGTTGTACTGTGACAAGTCCTGGGTGATCCTGTTTCTTCGCCATTTCTTCTGGTCGTAGAGCATCAGTGCTTTTCTCGATGACCCAGATAGTCCCGGAGTAGCCTTCAGCGTTGTTTGGTAATGACGACCCTGGGCTTCTGTGGAAGAATGTGCGTGATGTCTTCATATTAAGAAGTGTCCTTCCTAACCGAAACTGTGTGTTCCGCGTTTTGGCGTCTGTACCGTTGATATGAGCAATTTTCCCAAAGTGGTCAGGGGGGGATTCCCCCGTTCCGTCTGTGCATCTTAGGTTATGCTGTAAACTGGTGCCAACCGGGCACATTTTAACCGGCCCCTTCAACTGGGCCAAAACTTGAGTTTTCAAAAAAGTTCCTGTGGGTACAACTATCCCACCTTGGTATTTGCCGTTTCTTGGTATATCTCTTGTGATCAAAGCTCTTGTCGCGCGTTAACTTTGTGAAATAGTAACATTGTCCCGCAAAATATGTTGTAGACTGTAAAACGTCTAGTGATGACTGACCAACTTCCCAGCTTCTCATAGTGTCGTTCACTCTCCCATATCAGCCTCTCTTCTCCTCCTTAGATCCTGCTCGTTGCGATCCAACCAGGCGGACGCTTCGGCTGCAGATTCAAAGAATGTGGACTGACCTCTTGCCGTAATGCGTAATTTGGCCGGGTATAACATGGCATATGTGACTTGAATCTTTTGCAATCTTTTCTTTACCTCCGAAAACTTGGCCCTTTTGCGCTGTACCTCGGCCGAGAAGTCAGGATAAAAGGAAATTTTCGTTCCGTTATAGTGCACTGCACCCTTCTCCCTGGCCAATCGAAGTATTATTTCTCTGTCCTTATAGTTCAGGAGTCTGGCTAGCAGTGATCTAGGTGGATTGCCTGGGGGGAGGGGTCTCAGTGGTGTACGGTGTGCTCGCTCCACTGCAAAGAGCGCGGTGAAAACATCTTTGCCAAATATGTCCTGTAACCACATTTCTGTAAATGCTGTGGGGTCCCTTCCCTCCACCTTCTCTGGGAGCCCCACTATGCGTACATTATTCCTCCTGAGGCGATTCTCGATGTCGTCATTTTTGGCGTTGGCCTGGGCTGCTTGCTGTAAAGCACTTCTAGTATCTCTAGTGAGGGGGGGTAATATATCCTCCACCTCACTGATCCTTCCCTCCACCGCTGTGGTTCTCTCCCTAATCTTTTGGAGGTCATGGCGCAGGAGAGAGACAGTCTCAGTGAGGCTCCCAAATTGCATTTTCAGTCCATTTACAGACGCTGTGCAGCTCTGTACAGCCCGCAGAATATCGCATTAATGTAGGCTGCTGTGTCTCTTCCTGCATGGGGTCAGAGCCATCTGCATTGAGGATCAGTGAGCCCTTTAATGGCAGCGTGTCATCTAGTGCCATGGCGCCTTCATGTCCCTCAGTGTCCATTGTAAGTGTCTGCTGGTTCAGGGGGGAGCCACCGCTCTGTCCCTGCATCTTTTGGGCATAATATACCATGTCCCTGGGCTGCTCTTTCCCCCACTGTTTGCCAGACTTTGCTGCCTTACCGCTCGGTTCTTGTGTCTTGTCTGTGCTGCGCCATCTTGGCCGTCCATGGCCGCCGCTGCTGCTGCTTCTTTCTCCCCCTTTCTGGTCATTCTGGGCCTCCTAAATCGTTCGCCGATGCTGTGAGGCGTTCTGCAAGGTCGCGGTGTGCTAGTGGGTCGGTTCTGGGTTCGGATCAGAAGCGGGTTCAGGATGTTAGAAGGATCAGTGGCGGGAGCTCCGTGTAATGCGTTCGCTCCCATGCCCGTCCAGGCCACGCCCCCCACACTTTTATTTGTAACTGTAACTGTAACTGCAGTGGTTTGGTTCCAGGTTCAGGTCTCTCAAAATGCAATGGCATCTTGGGAGACCCTGTGAAAGTGTGTCCTAGTCTGTGCAGTGCTGTACCCTACGCTAAAACTCCACTAGTGTATGGTGGCCTTCAAAACATTCACCAATGCAAAGACCAGGATTGTCAGGACAGGAGGGACAAAAATAGCGGGTGTCACGCCTATATCTGCGCTTTCTACAGACACAACATTTTCTTTGGGGGGCTCGTTGGGTAGGGGTACCAGGGAGCACATACGGAAAATGCCTCTCATGCAGCCGGCTTATTGCATTTGGATTGGGATGTTGAGGTGAAGCATCGCCTGGAAACAGAAGGGCTCTGACAATCTCTTCCTGGAATTTAAGGAAGGATCCAGTCCGTCCTGAAGCTCTGTATAGCACATGAGCGTTCAGCAAAGCCAATTGAAATAAGTATACAGACACTTTTTTGTACCAGCGTCTGGCCTTATGGGCAATTAGGTACGGCACCAACAACTGGTCGTTGAGGTCCACCCCTCCCATATTTTGGTTATATTTGTGGACACAGAGAGGTTTCTCCAGAACACCAGTCGCCGTAGGATTTTGGACCGTCGTATCTGTGTGAAGGGAGGACAGAACCAAAACATCCTTATTATCCCTCCACTTCACAGCAAGCAAATTATTACACTTGAAGCAGGCTCTCTCCCCCAGCCTAAGAATCTACAAGCTGCTGGGTAAGCCCCAGCGATTAGGTCGCACGGTGCCACATGTGCCAATCTGATGATCAAACAAGTGACTAAAAAGTGGCACGCTCGTGTAACAATTGTCTACATAAAAATGGTACCCCTTTCCGAATAAGGGTGACACCAAGTCCCACACAATCTTGCCAGCGCTCCCTATGTAATCTGGGCAGTTCTCCAGCTCTATGTGACTATCTCTTCCCTCGTAAACCTTAAAACTATATGTATAGCCTGTGGCCCTGTCACAGAACTTATACATCTTGACCCCATATCTTGCTGGGAAGATACTGTTTGAAAGACAAGCGGCCAGAAAATTTAATCAGGGACTCATCAAGGCAGACAACTTGATCGGGAGTAAACAAGGCTGAAAAACGTTCATTGAAGTGTTTAAGAGGGGCCGAATTTTGTAGAGCCAATCGTATCCAGGGTCTCCACGAGGATGACAGAGTTCATTGTCGTTGAAGTGCATGAACCGCAAGATCTGCTCGTATCGTGCCCTGGCCATGGAGGCAGAGAACAGGGGCATATGGTAAATTGAGTCAATGGACCATTATGACCGCAACATACTCATTTTAACTTTGCCCATGTTGAGGGATAGACCCAGAAAGGTCTTAAATTCGGAAACGGTAATTGGTTTCCAATCTCTGGCAAGGGACAACTGGGGATTAGCGGCGATGAATTGACCAGCATACAAATTACTTTGGTCCACAATAGATCTATAGAGATTTTCTGTGAAAAACAGCGAATAAAAATCAAGTGACGTAAAATCAACTGTTTCCACCTGAATTCTGGATTGGCCAGTGAATAGGGGAAGTACGAATGCTGCAGAAGTGGTGGGCTCCCAATCAGGATTGGCGAATTCTGCAGGAAGGACACTATGGGCGCAACGGGCCTGTCTTTGTCTTCTTGGTGGCAGTAGGACACTACTTGTGCTTGCTACCTCACCAGCTTGAACTGCACTTATGGGACTAGCCACATCATCTGGTATGGATTTTGAGGGGGACCCCACGCCATTTTTTTTAAATTGGCGCAGGGTTCCCCTAATATCCATACCAGACCTGAAGGACCTGATATGGAATTTGGGGAGACCGCCACACAATTTTTTCTTTACATTTTGGTTTGGGGTTCCCCTTAATATTCATACCAGACCCAAAGGGCCTGGTAATGGACTGGAGGTGATCCCATGCCGTTTTTTTTAATGACTTTTATCTGTATTGCCAGGACCCGACAATTTATTATAGCCGCTAGTAGTTTTAAATGACTTTTGTTCCTTTAGAAATGTAATTTTGTGCAGGGACTGTTCTAAACATGGGAAAAATTAACCACTTTACAGGCATACTATAGACACGCCACATGTATGAAAGGAATATTTCACTTTTATTGTTTCACTTTAAGCATTATTAAAATCACTGCTCCCAAAAAAAACAGCCATTTTTAAAACTTTTTTTGCATTGATACATGTCCCCTGGGGCAGGACCCAGGTCCCCAAACACATTTTATGACAATACCATGCATATAAGCCTTTAAAATTAGCACTTTTGATTTCTCCTATAGACTATTAAAGGGTGTTCCACGGCTTTCGAATTTGCAGCGAACACCCCAAATTGTTTGCTATTCGGCGAACAGGTGAACACCCGATGTTCGTGTCAAACTTACGTTCGAGTCGAACTTACGTTCGACTCGAACATCGGGCTTATCCCTAGTCACCATGTGATACTGCAGTGCTGGATGTATGGCCAGGGTGTACTAGGCCACTGGTGCTTTCCAGTTCACCAGAAGGATGAGCGGCGCTAGTACTTCTTAGCTCCATACGGAGCCCTGCGGTTCTTGCACCTCAACAACAGCAGAAGAACGGGGTCGGGTACGCCTGACCTTGGCAGGGACCACAACTTCGATGTCAGAGCTATCTGTCATGGAGCCGCTGTTGTCTACAGGATCGTATTCTGAGCCTGAATCTGACAGATGAGTGACTTCCTCTTCACTATCTGTCATGCTCAGAAACGTGTAGGCCTCTTCACTAGTGTACCTTCGATTTGCCATTTTGGGCTCTAAATTTACTGGTACACTAGTGAGACTCACAGGAAAAGAAGCTCCTAGGCTGTCAGCAACTATATCAAACGCTACCAAAAAAATTGTTAGCGATCGCAGGGATCAGGCCTGACTCTTCGAACACTGCAGTTATGTGTTTAGTGTTTTGTAAGCGACAGTGATCGATCGATACTGCACTTGGGTGGGCTGGGCTGAGGGGCAAAATGCAGGTGCTTGCAGGTATCTGGGCTGATCCTGCTAACACTGCATTTTTGGGAACCCTAAACTGCTGGGGACGCTAGTATAGATCTGATCAGATCAGATAGTGATCCATTCATATACTATACCACTAAGGGAGGTGTATGCTGCGTGCATGGGTGTTAGCGCTACTGGCACTAATCTGACGCTGCCTGGGGTGACACAGACCCTGACTGACCCTAAAACCTAACTGATATCACCCGCTGGGCAATCAGGGGGTTAAACCTTTACTGGGTAATAAACGGCGGGTCCCTGACGCTATAAAAGACAAGTTAAATAACCAGCGTCACCTGGCACACTTATACGGTGATCACTGGTGACAGGGGGTGAAAGGGTTAACTAGGGGGCAATCAGGGGGTTAAAACCTTTATTAGGTAGTATATGGGGGTACCTGATGCTATAAAAAGTTGACGGTGAACCAAAATAACTAACTGCCTACCTAGCGTCACCCGGGACACTAATATGGTGATCAGAAAAAAGATTGCTTAGTGACACTGGTGACAGGGGGTGAAAGGGTTAACTGGGGACGATCAAGGGGTTAAACCTTTATTTGGGTGGTAGGGGGGTACCTTAGACCTAAAGGGGACTACCACTAACTGCCCTAACACTTTTTACAGTCACAAATGACACCAAAAGCAGTGATCAGTAAAAAAATTAACACTGCAATCGGTGACACTGTGACTGGAGGTGCAGGTGGTGATCAGGGGGTGATCAAGGGGTGATTTGTGTGCCTATGTGTACTGTTGTTAGTGGTCTGTTGGTAGCAACTTTTCACGTCCTCTCTCCACGGCTCCCGAACGAAAAAGGAAGCGTGAGGAGAGATGACATCACTTCCTCTGACCTGTGTTTACAGTTCACAGGCAGAGGTATAGAAGCCCATTCGTCAGGAGCGATTGCGAGAGGGGGGCCATGATTCGGTGGCCTCCCCCTTAGCATGGATCGCACCTGGAATGAAGCCGACCGTCACAGGTACCGTGGGGGCCTGATTGGACCCCCCGCCCGCTGGAAGGCAGGAATGTACAGGTATGCCCATATGCCTGCCTGTGCCAGTCTGTAAACGTATATCATTGTGCGGCGGTCGGCAAGTGGTTAAACTAGAAATTAGATTTGAGTAGAACAATATATTTTTAGAAAAGCTATAGGATTAATAGATTAAAATGTAATATTCTTTCAAGGAAGAAACATTTTTGAGGAGCTAATTGAATATAAAGATATATAAAGCTGAAATTCCTGTTTATAGCTGAGAAATGTTAATACTTCAAGAATAGGGATGAGCCGAACACCCCCCGGTTCGGTTCGCACCAGAACCCGCGAACGGACCGCAAGTTCGCACGAACGTTAGAACCCCATTGACGTCTATGGGACTCGAACGTTCGAAATCAAAAGTGCTCATTTTAAAGGCTAATTTGCATGGTATTGTCCTAAAAAGGGTTTGGGGACCCGGGTCCTACCCCAGGGGACATGTATCAATGCAAAAAAAACTTTTAAAAACGGCCGTTTTTTCGGGAGCAGTGATTTTAATGATGCTTAAAGTAAAAAAAAAAAAGTGAAATATTCCTTTAAATATCGTACCTGGGGGGTGTCTATAGTATGCCTGTAAAGTGACGCGTGTTTCCCATGTTTAGAACAGTCCCTGCACCAAATGTCATTTTTAAAGGAAAAAATCTCATTTAAAACTGCTTGCGGGTTTAATGTCATGTCGGGTCATGGCAATATGGATGAAAATCAGTGAGACAAACGGCATGGGTACCCCCCAGTCCATTACCAGGCCCTTTGGGTCTTGTATGGATATTAAGGGGAACCCCGCACCCAAATTAAAATAAGGAAAGGTCCCTATATACTCTGAACAGCAGTATACAGGCGGTGCAAACAAGACAGGGACTGTAGGTTTGTTGTTAAGTAGAATCTGTTTGTAATTTTGAACATTTTTAATGTGTTTAGCTCCAGCCAAAAAATCTTTTCTAAGCTTTTTGGAAAACATAGGGAAGGGTTATCACCCCTGTGACATTTGTTTTGCGTCTTTCCTCCTCTTCAGAAGATTTCACCTCACTTTTTTGTCCCAATGAAAAATGTTTTTTGAAAATTTGGGTTTTTTTGTGGAACAAGGATTGGAAAGCATCAGTGGAAAGGAAAAATTGTTTTCCCATATTAACTCTTACAGGAGAGAATTTCCCTTCCTTAGGGGTAGATTTCATCTCACTTCCTGTTGTCTCCTTCCGTTTGCAAGTAGGAGTCGTTTGTAAGTTAGATGTTTGAAAGTAGGGTCCTGCCCTATATACTCAGCAGAAATTTGGGCCTTAGGTGTTGCTGTGGCCAAAACACTGTAAGCCCTCACAGGGCCCTGCTGTGAAATATTAGATCAAGAATTGTAATTACATGCCCCTGTTGAACAGGAGCTGAAAAATTAGGCCTTAGGCACTGGTGCTGGTGCCACAACACTGCAACCCCTCACAGACACTCTAGTTGAAACGCAGGAACAAGCCCAGCTGCAAAGTATTGCATCAAAAATTGTAATTACACGCCCCTGTTAGACAGGGGCTGAAAAATTGGGTCTTAGGCACTGGTGCTGGTGCCACAACACTGCAACCCCTCACAGACACTCTAGTTGAAACGCAGGAACAAGCCCTGCTGCAAAGTATTGCATCAAAAATTGTAATTACACGCCCCTGTTAGACAGGGGCTGAAAAATTGGGTCTTAGGCACTGGTGCTGGTGCCACAACACTGCAACCCCTCACAGACACTCTAGTTGGAATGCAGGAACAAGCCCTGCTGCAAAGTATTGCATCAAAAATTGTAATTACACGCCCCTGTTAGACAGGGGCAGAAAAATTGGGTCTTAGGCACTGGTGCTGGTGCCACAACACTGCAACCCCTCACAGACACTCTAGTTGGAATGCAGGAACGAGCCCTGCTGCAAAGTATTACATCAAAAATTGTAATTACACGCCCCTGTTAAACAGGGGCTGAAAAATTGTGCCTTAGGCACTGGTGGTGGCGCCCAGAACCAAAAATGTTCTTACAAGCTATCAGCGTGATGATTGAGGAGGAAGAGGATAATTACTCAGGGATAGTCACTCAGCATCAGCATAGGCAGTCTTTGAAGGGATCTGAGATTTCAAAAAAAATTATTCGGTTACATCTGCATCAGGTGCTTGGTAGCTGGTGGTGATCCAAGACTGATTCATTTTTATGAAGGTCAGCCGATCGACCGAGTCGGTGGACAGACGCACCCTGTGATCGGTTACCACGCCTCCAGCAGCACTGAATGTGCGTTCCGAAAGAACGCTGGATGCAGGACAGGCCAGTAGCTCAATTGCATACTGTGCAAGCTCTGGCCAGTGATCCATCCTCAAGACCCAGTAACCCAGAGGATTTTCGGTGGGAAAGGTGTCCAAGTCTGATCTTGCCCCTAGGTATTCCTGCACCATGTAAAACAGACGCTGGCGATGGTTGCTGGAACCGATCATACCTTGGGGCTGCGGACCAAAAAATTGTCTGAACGCATCGGTCAGACGGCCACCTTCTCCACCGCTCCTTCTTTGACTGACCGAAGCCTCAGCAACACGTTGTCCAGAAACAGGAGTTTGTAACCTCCCAGTCTCTGGGAACGCGTTGCACAGACCTTTCTGCAAGGCCTCCCGAAGATGTTTCATCCTCTGCTCCCTCTGCGATGGCAAGATAAGGTCCGCAACCTTACCCTTGTAACGTGGATCAAGGAGGGTTGCCAGCCAGTATTGGTCCTTCTCCTTGATACCACGAATACGAGGATCCTTACGCAGGCTTTGCAGGATCAGGGAGGCCATGCAGCGTAGGTTTGCTGAGGCATTCGGTCCGGAGTCCTCTGGGTCACTAAGGACAACAACGTCCGCAGCCACCTCCTCCCAGCCACGTACAAGTCCATGTGTTCCTTGGGACTGATCCCTTAAAGACTGCTGATGCTGAGTGCCAGGCTCCACCTCCATACTGACACAATCTTCCTCCTCCTCCTCCTCCTCCTCCTCGTCCTCTTCCTGTGTGATCGGCGGGCACGCAGGAACACTGTCTGGATAAAGGGGGCCTTGAGAGCTAAGGAAGTCCTCCTCTTCCTGCCTCTGTTCTGCCTCAAGTGCCCTGTCCATTATCCCACGCAGCGTGTGCTCCAACAGGTGGACAAGGGGGACAGTGTCACTGATGCATGCACTGTCAGTGCTCACCATCCTCGTGGCCTCCTCGAATGGTGACAGGACAGTGCATGCATCCCTGATCATGGCCCACTGGCGTGGGGAAAAAAAACCAAGGTCCCCTGACCCTGTCCTGGTGCCATAGTCGCACAGGTACTCATTGATGGCCCTCTGCTGCGTGTGCAGCCGCTGCAGCATGGCCAACGTCGAGTTCCACCTGGTGGGCATGTCACAGATTAGGCGGTTCTTGGGCAGGTTAAACTCCTTTTGGAGGTCCGTCAGCCGAGCACTGGCATTATATGACCGGCGGAAATGCACACAGACTTTCCTGGCCTGCCTCAGGACATCCTGTAAGCCCGGGTACCTGCCCAAGAACCGCTGCACCACCAAGTTAAGGACGTGAGCCAAACAGGGCACATGGGTCAGTTGTCCCTGTCGGAGGGCAGAGAGGAGGTTGGTGCCATTGTCGCAAACCACCATTCCTGCCTTAAGTTGGCGTGGCGTCAACCACCTCTGAACCTGCCCCTGCAGAGCTGACAGAACCTCTGCCCCAGTGTGGCTCCTGTCCCCCAAGCACACCAGCTCAAGCACCGCATGGCATCTTTTGGCCTGCGTACTTGCGTAGCCCCTTGAACGCCTACGGAGCACCGCTGGTTCCGAGGAAGAGGCCATGGAGGAAGAAGAAGAGGAGGGGGTGGAGGAGAGAGGTGTGTCACAATCAGCATTTTGGAGGCGTGGTGGCGGAACAACCTCCAACACTACTGCACCTTGTCCTGCATCCTTCCCAGCTGCCAGCAGAGTCACCCAATGCGCCGTGAAACTTAAGTAACGTCCCTGTCCATGCCTGCTGGACCATGAGTCAGCGGTAATATGCACCTTACCGCTGACCGCCCTGTCCAGCGAGGCATGGACATTGCCTTCCACATGCCGGTAGAGAGCCGGAATCGCCTTCCGTGAGAAAAAGTGGCGTTTGGGTACCTGCCACTGAGGAACCGCACATTCCACAAACTCACGGAAGGGGGCAGAGTCTACCAACTGAAAAGGCAGCAGTTGAAGTGCTAGCAATTTTGCCAAGCTAGCATTCAACCGCTGGGCATGTGGATGGCTGGGAGCAAACTTCTTTCGGCGGTGCAGCAGCTGGGGCAGGGAAATTTGCCTGGTACAATCTGACGTCGGTGTACCAAAAGCAGATTGCCCATAAGTACTTGGCTGTGACACACCTAATTCTACACCTTCATTCCTCTCACTGCAGGTCGCAGAGAGGACTGAAGGTCTAGTGGGGTTGGAAATCTCAGCTGATGAGGAGCAAGGAGAGATCGTCTTTGTTCTTTGGTGTGGGTCTTTTAGATACGCTTGCCAACGAACTGCATGGCAGGTCAACATATGTCTGGTCAAGCATGTGGTACCCAAGCGGGAGATGTTTTGGCCACGCGAGATACGCTTGAGACATATATTGCAAATAGCAGCGGTGCGATCTGATGCACTCGTCTCAAAAAAGGCCCACACCAAAGAACTTTTTGAATAACGCGCAGAGACTGCAGCGCCCTGCACATGTGGAGCTTTGGGGTGTGATGCAGTCAATGTGCTGCCCTTAGGCTGGCCCCTGGAGGGCATCCTGCCTAGTTGGTGATGTGCCACCTCCTCCTCCTCCTCCTCCTCCTCCTCCTCCTCCTCCTCTCTCCTATCAGGCACCCACGTTGAGTCAGTGACCTCATCATCCCCTCCCTCCTCATCACTGGAGCAAACCTGGCAGTATGCTGCAGCAGGGGGAGCATGACTGCCAGATTGCTGTCCTTCTTGGGCACCCCCTCTGTCCGTGCTCATGTTACTGCCTTCATTGAGCTCAGTATCATCATCAGAGCCTTCCAAACGCTGGGCATCCTCCTGGAGCATGTACCCAACACTGTGGTCAAACAGTTCGAGGGAATCCTCAGGAGGACATGGTGGGGCTAGGGAAGGAGTCACTGATGACATTGAGCTGAGGGAAGAGGCCGCTGCTTTGCCAGACAAAGCACCCTGGGCATGGGTGAGAGAGGATGAGGAGGATGAGGACGGCTTGGTCATCCACTCGACCAAGTCTTCCGCATGTTGCGGCTCAACACGGCCAGCTGCCGAAAAAAAGGCCAAGCGTGTCCCATGGCCACGTGCTGATGAGGATGCACCGTCTCCACGACCAGCACTAGACACAGAGCCTGCTTGCCCTCTCTTATTGGCTTGTGACTGTCTGCCTCTCCTTCTTGGCCTTCCAGACATACTAATGGCCTGTAGCTGCACTAAGCTGGGATAGAACACCTGTAATTTTCTTCAGGTAGCTTTATATACTGTAACCAGACAAGCCTGCCTGTCAGTAGGAAGATAACAGGAACGGATCTAGCTGAACACTGTGAGCAGGACGTACTGCACTAAATGTATATAGCAGGAACGGATCTAGCTGAACACTGTGAGCAGCACGCACTGCACTGAATGTAAATAGCAGGAACGGATCTAGCTGAACACTGTGAGCAGGACGCACTGTACTGAATGTAAATAGCAGGAACGGATCTAGCTGAACACTGTGAGCAGGACACACTGCACTGAATGTAAATAGCAGGAACGGATCTAGCTGAACACTGTGAGCAGGACGCACTGCACTGAATGTAAATAGCAGGAACGGATCTAGCTGAACACTGTGAGCAGGACGCACTGCACTGAATGTAAATAACAGGAACGGATCTAGCTGAACACTGTGAGCAGGACACACTGTACTAAATGTAAATAGTCTAGCTGCCTGACCGTGGTACTAATAGGATCAAAAAGAACACCTGTAATTTTCTTCAGGTAGCTTTATATACTGTAACCAGACAAGCCTGCCTGTCAGTAGGAAGATAACAGGAACGGATCTAGCTGAACACTGTGAGCAGGACGTACTGCACTAAATGTATATAGCAGGAACGGATCTAGCTGAACACTGTGAGCAGCACGCACTGTACTGAATGTAAATAGCAGGAACGGATCTAGCTGAACACTGTGAGCAGGACACACTGCACTGAATGTAAATAACAGGAACGGATCTAGCTGAACACTGTGAGCAGGACACACTGTACTAAATGTAAATAGTCTAGCTGCCTGACCGTGGTACTAATAGGATCAAAAAGAACACCTGTAATTTTCTTCAGGTAGCTTTATATACTGTAACCAGACAAGCCTGCCTGTCAGTAGGAAGATAACAGGAACGGATCTAGCTGAACACTGTGAGCAGGACGCACTGCACTGAATGTAAATAGCAGGAACGGATCTAGCTGAACACTGTGAGCAGCACGCACTGCACTGAATGTAAATAGCAGGAACGGATCTAGCTGAACACTGTGAGCAGGACGCACTGCACTGAATGTAAATAGCAGGAACGGATCTAGCTGAACACTGTGAGCAGGACGCACTGCACTGAATGTAAATAGCAGGAACGGATCTAGCTGAACACTGTGAGCAGCACGCACTGCACTGAATGTAAATAGCAGGAACGGATCTAGCTGAACACTGTGAGCAGCACGCACTGCACTGAATGTAAATAGCAGGAACGGATCTAGCTGAACACTGTGAGCAGGAAGCACTGTACTGAATGTAAATAGCAGGAACGGATCTAGCTGAACACTGTGAGCAGGACACACTGCACTGAATGTAAATAGTCTAGATAGAAGATAACAGGAACGGATCTAGCTAAACTGAATACAGTGTATATATATATATGCAACACCTGGGATGCATATATATACACAATACACTGTAAGTGCAGCTAACTGACTGACTGTTCTGCCTAATCTATCTAACTCAAATCAAACACTGTCTCTCTGTCTATCTCTTTCAACGCCGGAACACACACTACACAGGGCCGCCGTGCAGGCGGCCTTATATAGTGTGGGGCGTGTACTAAATCCCCTGAGCCATAATTGGCCAAAGCCTCCTTGGCTTTGGCCAATTACGGCTCTCTGTTCAGGCGGCGCTGTGATTGGCCAAGCATGCGGGTCATAGTGCATGCTTGGCCAATCATCAGCCAGCAATGCACTGCGATGCCGCAGTGAATTATGGGCCGTGACGCGCCACACGAATTTGGCGCGAACGGCCCATATCGTTCGCAATTCGACGGACGGTCGAACAGCCGATGTTCGAGTCGAACATGGGTTCGACTCGAACACGAAGCTCATCCCTATTCAAGAAGCAAAATGTTTTTAAAAATCTAACTTACTGTGACATTTAATAGTTTATGGTATTAAATATGTCTAGTATAAAATATATTTTAATAGCAAAAAAACATCTTAAATTGGGTTACGCAGAAGTTTCTAACAAAGAATGAACTAACAGTGGATATAAGAGGACTTGCATACATCCAATTTAGCAATAAACAGAAAGTGAATATCTTCTCACTTGTGTGTGCATGTTTTGGGAAGTGAGAACTATTCCCTTTAGTGTTCTGTTGTCTGTGGCACTTCTTGGAGGCCTTGTGAGTTCTGGTTCTCCCCTTGTGACTGTGTGACATTACACGGGGACTAAACCAGGGGATCCGAGAGAGGCTTGGATAACACATGATCTCGCATGCATGAGATTTCAGCAGGGGCACAAGGAAGGGCTGAAATGACGTCCACAAGGGAGAAACAGAAAACATTACTGAAGATAGCACAGCCTAATACTGGAAGATGATTTTATTACAAACTTATAAAATATAGTAAGTAAGCACCTTTCTTAGGGGACGTACTAAACTGCATATTGGGATGATGGGATGATTGGATTATTGGCTGCAATACTGAGAACTCTCATTAGATGTCAATGTTACATATACACATATATATATGGTAATGACTCTGTTGTTTCTCAAAATATGTTATTCTTTACTGCAGTGCTTGATACAATGTTGCAAGAAGCAGTTGCTAATGTTTAACTCTTCACTTGCTGATATATATGCAGCTGTACAACAGTTGCTGATATATATGCAGCTGTAAAACAGGATACAGAAGTAATATAAAAATTACATTTGACCTATTTTTGATGGGAATATGGGTAGAATTAATATTGCTCATGGGGATTATTGGAGGAATATCATGTTAACACCCGACAATGAACATATTTAATTAACAATAATAATATGCATATACTTTTTCTACATAGGGATTATGGGTGGAATATTGTAGTTAGACATACAAAGGAATATATTAAACCTATTTCTGATATAAATATGTATATAATTATTTTTCTACATGGGGATTATTGGTGGAATATTGTTTATAAATATACATAGCAGAATATTAAACCCATTTCTGATGAGAAAATGCATATAATTATTTTTCTACATGGGGATTATTGGTGGAATATTGTTTATAAATATACATAGCAACATATTAAACCCATTTCCAATGAGAAAATGCATATAATTATATTTCTACATGTGCATTATTGGTGGAATATTGTTTATAAATATACATAGCAACATATTAAACCCATTTCTAAAGAGAATATGCATATAATTATTTTTCTACATGGGGATTATTGGTGGAATATTGTTTAAAAATATACATAGCAACATATTAAACCCATTTCTAATGAGAATATGCATATAATTATATTTCTACATGTGGATTATTGGTGGAATATTGTTTATAAATATACATAGCAACATATTAAACCCATTTCTGATGAGAAAATGCATATAATTATTTTTCTACATGGGGATTATTGGTGGAATATTGTTTAAAAATATACATAGCAACATATTAAACCCATTTCTGATGAGAAAATGCATATAATTATTTTTCTACATGGGGATTATTGGTGGAATATTGTTTAAAAATATACATAGTAACATATTAAACCCATTTCTAATGAGAATATGCATATAATTATATTTCTACATGTGGATTATTGGTGGAATATTGTTTATAAATATACATAGCAACATATTAAACCCATTTCTAAAGAGAATATGCATAGAATGATTTTTCTACATGGGGATTATTGGTGGAATATTGTTTATAAATATACATAGCAACATATTAAACCCATTTATGATATGAATATGCATGTAATTATTTTTCTACATGGGGATTATTGGTGGAATATTATTTATAAATATACATAGCAACATATTAAACCCATTTCTAATGAGAATATGTATATAATTATATTTCTACATGTGGATTATTGGTGGAATATTGTTTATAAATATACATAGTAACATATTAAACCCATTTCTGATGAGAAAATGCATATAATTATATTTCTACATGTGGATTATTGGTGGAATATTGTTTATAAATATGCATAGCAACATATTAAACCCATTTCTGATGAGAAAATGCATATAATTATTTTTCTACATGGGGATTATTGGTGGAATATTGTTTAAAATTATGCATAGCAACATATTAAACCCATTTCTGATGAGAAAATGCATATAATTATTTTTCTACATGGGGATTATTGGTGGAATATTGTTTAAAATATACATAGCAACATATTAAACCCATTTCTATTGAGAATATGCATATAATTATATTTCTACATGTGGATTATTGGTGGAATATTGTTTAAAAATATACATAGCAACATATTAAACCCATTTCTAATGAGAATATGCATATAATTATATTTCTACATGTGGATTATTGGTGGAATATTGTTTATAAATATACATAGCAACATATTAAACCCATTTCTAAAGAGAATATGCATAGAATGATTTTTCTACATGGGGATTATTGGTGGAATATTGTTTATAAATATACATAGCAACATATTAAACCCATTTCTAATGAGAATATGCATATAATTATATTTCTACATGTGGATTATTGGTGGAATATTGTTTATAAATATACATAGCAACACATTAAACCCATTTCTGATGAGAAAATGCATATCATTATTTTTCTACATGGGGATTATTGGTGGAATATTGTTTAAAAATATACATAGCAACATATTAAACCCATTTCTAATGAGAATATGCATATAATTATTTTTCTACATAGGGATTATTGGTGGAATATTGTTTAAAAATATACATAGCAATATATTAAACCCATTTCTAAAGAGAATATGCATAGAATGATTTTTCTACATGGGGATTATTGGTGGAATATTGTTTATAAATATACATAGCAACATATTAAACCCATTTATGATATGAATATGCATATAATTATTTTTCTACAAGGGGATTATTTGTGGAATATTGTTTAAAAATATACATAGCAACATATTAAACCCATTTCTAATGAGAATATGCATATAATTATATTTCTACATGGGGATTATTGGTGGAATATTATTTAAAAATATACATAGCAACATATTAAACCCATTTCTAATGAGAATATGCATATAATTATATTTCTACATGTGGATTATTGGTGGAATATTGTTTATAAATATACATAGCAACATATTAAACCCATTTCTGATGAGAATATGCATGTAATTATTTTTCTACATGGGGATTATTGGTGGAATATTGTTTATAAATATACATAGCAACATATTAAACCCATTTCTGATATGAATATGCATGTAATTATTTTTCTACATGGGGATTATTGGTGGAATATTGTTTATAAATATACATAGCAACATATTAAACCCATTTCTAATGAGAATATGCATATAATTATATTTCTACATGTGGATTATTGGTGGAATATTGTTTATAAATATACATAGCAACATATTAAACCCATTTCTAAAGAGAATATGCATAGAATGATTTTTCTACATGGGGATTATTGGTGGAATATTGTTTATAAATATACATAGCAACATATTAAACCCATTTATGATATGAATATGCATGTAATTATTTTTCTACATGGGGATTATTGGTGGAATATTATTTATAAATATACATAGCAACATATTAAACCAATTTCTAATGAGAATATGTATATAATTATATTTCTACATGTGGATTATTGGTGGAATATTGTTTATAAATATACATAGTAACATATTAAACCCATTTCTGATGAGAAAATGCATATAATTATATTTCTACATGTGGATTATTGGTGGAATATTGTTTATAAATATACATAGCAACATATTAAACCCATTTCTGATGAGAAAATGCATATAATTATTTTTCTACATGGGGATTATTGGTGGAATATTGTTTATAAATATACATAGCAACATATTAAACCCATTTCTGATATGAATATGCATGTAATTATTTTTCTACATGGGGATTATTGGTGGAATATTGTTTATAAATATACATAGCAACATATTAAACCCATTTCTAATGAGAATATGCATATAATTATATTTCTACATGTGGATTATTGGTGGAATATTGTTTATAAATATACATAGCAACATATTAAACCCATTTCTAAAGAGAATATGCATAGAATGATTTTTCTACATGGGGATTATTGGTGGAATATTGTTTATAAATATACATAGCAACATATTAAACCCATTTATGATATGAATATGCATGTAATTATTTTTCTACATGGGGATTATTGGTGGAATATTATTTATAAATATACATAGCAACATATTAAACCCATTTCTAATGAGAATATGTATATAATTATATTTCTACATGTGGATTATTGGTGGAATATTGTTTATAAATATACATAGTAACATATTAAACCCATTTCTGATGAGAAAATGCATATAATTATATTTCTACATGTGGATTATTGGTGGAATATTGTTTATAAATATACATAGCAACATATTAAACCCATTTCTGATGAGAAAATGCATATAATTATTTTTCTACATGGGGATTATTGGTGGAATATTGTTTATAAATATACATAGCAACATATTAAACCCATTTCTGATATGAATATGCATGTAATTATTTTTCTACATGGGGATTATTGGTGGAATATTGTTTATAAATATACATAGCAACATATTAAACCCATTTCTAATGAGAATATGCATATAATTATATTTCTACATGTGGATTATTGGTGGAATATTGTTTATAAATATACATAGCAACATATTAAACCCATTTCTAAAGAGAATATGCATAGAATGATTTTTCTACATGAGGATTATTGGTGGAATATTGTTTATAAATATACATAGCAACATATTAAACCCATTTATGATATGAATATGCATGTAATTATTTTTCTACATGGGGATTATTGGTGGAATATTATTTATAAATATACATAGCAACATATTAAACCCATTTCTAATGAGAATATGTATATAATTATATTTCTACATGTGGATTATTGGTGGAATATTGTTTATAAATATACATAGTAACATATTAAACCCATTTCTGATGAGAAAATGCATATAATTATATTTCTACATGTGGATTATTGGTGGAATATTGTTTATAAATACGCATAGCAACATATTAAACCCATTTCTGATGAGAAAATGCATATAATTATTTTTCTACATGGGGATTATTGGTGGAATATTGTTTAAAATTATGCATAGCAACATATTAAACCCATTTCTTATGAGAAAATGCATATAATTATATTTCTACATGTGGATTATTGGTGGAATATTGTTTATAAATATGCATAGCAACATATTAAACCCATTTCTATTGAGAATATGCATATAATTATATTTCTACATGTGGATTATTGGTGGAATATTGTTTAAAAATATACATAGCAACATATTAAACCGATTTCTAATGAGAATATGCATATAATTATATTTCTACATGTGGATTATTGGTGGAATATTGTTTATAAATATACATAGCAACATATTAAACCCATTTCTAAAGAGAATATGCATAGAATGATTTTTCTACATGGGGATTATTGGTGGAATATTGTTTATAAATATACATAGCAACATATTAAACCCATTTCCAATGAGAATATGCATATAATTATATTTCTACATGTGGATTATTGGTGGAATATTGTTTATAAATATACATAGCAACACATTAAACCCATTTCTGATGAGAAAATGCATATGATTATTTTTCTACATGGGGATTATTGGTGGAATATTGTTTAAAAATATACATAGCAACATATTAAACCCATTTCTAATGAGAATATGCATATAATTATATTTCTACGTGTGGATTATTGGTGGAATATTGTTTATAAATATACATAGCAACATATTAAACCCATTTCTGATGAGAATATGCATGTAATTATTTTTCTACATAGGGATTATTGGTGGAATATTGTTTAAAAATATACATAGCAATATATTAAACCCATTTCTAAAGAGAATATGCATAGAATGATTTTTCTACATGGGGATTTTTGGTGGAATATTGTTTATAAATATACATAGCAACATATTAAACCCATTTATGATATGAATATGCATATAATTATTTTTCTACAAGGGGATTATTTGTGGAATATTGTTTAAAAATATACATAGCAACATATTAAACCCATTTCTAATGAGAATATGCATATAATTATATTTCTACATGGGGATTATTGGTGGAATATTGTTTAAAAATATACATAGCAACATATTAAACCCATTTCTAATGAGAATATATATATATTTATATTTCTACATGTGGATTATTGGTGGAATATTGTTTATAAATATACATAGCAACATATTAAACCCATTTCTGATGAGAATATGCATGTAATTATTTTTCTACATGGGGATTATTGGTGGAATATTGTTTATAAATATACATAGCAACATATTAAACCCATTTCTGATATGAATATGCATGTAATTATTTTTCTACATGGGGATTATTGGTGGAATATTGTTTATAAATATACATAGCAACATATTAAACCCATTTCTAATGAGAATATGCATATAATTATATTTCTACATGTGGATTATTGGTGGAATATTGTTTATAAATATACATAGCAACATATTAAACCCATTTCTAAAGAGAATATGCATAGAATGATTTTTCTACATGGGGATTATTGGTGGAATATTGTTTATAAATATACATAGCAACATATTAAACCCATTTCTAATGAGAATATGCATATAATTTTATTTCTACATGTGGATTATTGGTGGAATATTGTTTATAAATATACATAGCAACACAATAAACCCATTTCTGATGAGAAAATGGATATAATTATTTTTCTACATGGGGATTATTGGTGGAATATTGTTTATAAATATACATAGCAACATATTAAACCCATTTCTGATATGAATATGCATGTAATTATTTTTCTACATGGGGATTATTGGTGGAATATTGTTTATAAATATACATAGCAACATATTAAACCCATTTCTAATGAGAATATGCATATAATTATATTTCTACATGTGGATTATTGGTGGAACATTGTTTATAAATATACATAGCAACATATTAAACCTATTTCTGATGAGAAAATGCATATAATTATATTTCTACATGTGGATTATTGGTGGAATATTGTTTATAAATATACATAGCAACATATTAAACCCATTTATTCTCATCAGAAATGGGTTTAATATGTTGCTATGTATATTTATAAACAATATTCCACCAATAATCCCCATGTAGAAAAATAATTACATGCATATTCATATCATAAATGGGTTAAATATGTTGCTATGTATATTTATAAACAATATTCCACCAATAATCTCCATGTTGAAAAATAATTATATGCATTTTCTCATCAGAAATGGGTTTAATATGTTGCTATGTAAATTTATGAACAATATTCCACCAATAATCCCCATGTAGAAAAATAATTATATGCATATTCTCATCAGAAATGGGTTTAATATGTTGCTATGTATATTTATATACAATATTCTACCAATAATCCACATGTAGAAATATAATTATATGCATATTCTCATTAGAAATGGGTTTAATATGTTGCTATGTATATTTATAAACAATATTCCACCAATAATCCCCATGTAGAAAAATAATTATATGCATTATCTCATCAGAAATGGGTTTAATATGTTGCTATGTATATTTATAAACAATATTCCACCAATAATCCCCATGTGGAAAAATAATTACATGCATATTCATATCATAAATGTGTTTAATATGTTGCTATGTATATTTATAAACAATATTCCAGCAATAATCCCCATGTAGAAATATAATTATATGCATATTCTCATTAAAAATGGGTTTAATATGTTGCTATGTATATTTATAAACAATATTCCACCAATAATCCCCATGTAGAAAAATAATTACATGCATCTTCATATCATAAATGGGTTTAATATGTTGCTATGTATATTTATGAACAATATTCCACCAATAATCCCCATGTAGAAAAATAATTACATGCATCTTCATATCATAAATGGGTTAAATATGTTGCTATGTATATTTTTTTTTTAATCCAACAAGGTTTTATTGAGTTTGCAGGGAAAGCATTACAAGCATTGTAGCCAGGTTTACACATCACCTCTTGTGCTACACATAGTCCAATAGTAGAGTAACAATCTCCATATAACATTGTTAAAAGGTTATTCTAATCACAGTCAACCTCTATCCAGGTCTCACCCGGCATTATTACCTAACAACCTGTCATATACCAGTTCCATAGGTGCCAATCCCGGTACATCTAACCATGGACCCCATATTTTTTCAAATTTTTGCATGCTACCTCTATGTTGGTAAATCAATTTTTCCATTTTTAGAGTTGTGTTAATACTTTCAGTCCACTCCTTAACAGTCGGTGACCTATCGGACTTCCAGTGAGTCATAATCAGCCTTCTGGCCTGGAAGAGTACTCTATGCACAGCTTCTCTGTTGTGACCTTCCCATTCGTATTCCTCCAGAGCACCCAAGAGACACGCTCTAGGGTCCTGTGGAAGACCCACATTAAAGATTGAGTTAATAGTTTGAACCACTCCTGCCCAGTACGTATGCAACTTGGGGCATCTCCACAGCATATGAATCAGATCTCCATGCTCCCGTTTACACCTAGTACATGTTGGTTCCGTCAGCCTGTTCATTAGATGTAATCTGTGCGGAGTATAATATGTTCTCAATAGAATATATAGTTGGGTGAGTTTTTGTGACACATTAAGTGAACATTGGTTTACTGCCTGAAAGATCTCCTCCCACTGATCCTCGTCTAGCTGTCCCACCTCTGCCTCCCACCTCTCTCTCACCCTCAAGGGATGACGTCTCATCACGGATTGCAACAGGATGGCATAGCATTGAGAGATAAATCCTTTAGATGAGTCAGCATCCTCCAGAAGGTTGAAAACCGGGGTCGGGGACAAGTGCCACTCCGAGGAGCGGCCCTGTGTCTGTACTGCGTGTCTAAGTTGCATATAATAGAATAACATTGATGCTGGCAGGTTATACGCTTCTTTTAGATCAGCAAATGTTCGCAACACACCTTCCCTGAATATATGCTTGATATGAGTGATTCCAAACTGCTTCCAACGAGTTCCGCATTGTAATTTAGCTAGTTCCCCATATGTGTCATTGTGCCAAATGGGACTATATTCCGTATATCCATCTACGTTTTGGAGATATTTGGACTTATTCCACACCTTTTGAATTAGGCTAAACGTTGGGTATTTTTTATGTGGTTTAGTGAAGGCCAATGCCTCTAAAGCCATGTGTATTGGTCCCTTACCTACTGTATGGATCATTAGCCTGTGGGATGAGTTGTGTGACGGGACAAATGTACCAATCAGATGCTGCAGTTGGGAGGCCAGGTAGTACAGCCATGGATTGGGCAATGCCAATCCACCGCAGTCCTTGGGTCTCTGTAGGTGTTCTAATTTGATCCGGGCGGGACCATTTTTCCAAATAAGGGTTCGGAAAATGGCATTGACTATGTGAAATATTTTTAAGGGAATAACCATAGGGGTATTGTGTAGAAAATAAAGTAACTGGGGCATGAGAATCATTTTCACTAAATTTACTCTACCTGCTACTGACATTAAAAGAGAGTTCCATGTCTTAATTTTGTCTCTAAAACGCTGTAGGAGTGGAAATATATTTAGATGTATAAAGTCTCGGGGCTGGGACGTAATTTGAATCCCCAAATATTTGAAAGTAGTGGCGATCGGGATGGGGCAAGTGGCGCAGACCTCCTGTGAATCATCTCCATCCAATAAGAGAAGGGCAGACTTCGACCAATTTATGTGAAGGCCAGAGAACTTCCCAAATTTAGATATGGTCGACATGGCCTCTTGAAGGGAGGGGCCAGTGTCACCGAGTAGGAGCATGGTATCATCAGCATACAACATAATTTTTTCCTGCATGTCACCGTAGCAGAAGCCCGTAATGCCCAGATTTGCCCTGATCCCGATCGCCAAAGGCTCAATAGCCAGTGCAAAGAGGAGGGGAGACAGGGGGCATCCCTGCCTTGTACCCCTCCTCAACACAAAACTTGGGGATAGGTAGCCTGCAACCCTCACAGCGGCCTCCGGCTGGCTATAAAGGAGCCTAACCCAAGAGACATACCGGGGGCCGAATCCGAAACTCTGCAAGACCGACCACAGATAATTCCAGTCTATGCTGTCAAATGCCTTAGTGGCATCCAATGACAGCAAGGCCCTGGAACCCATATTGTCTGCTTTGGATTGCATGTTAAGGAATAGCCTTCTCAAATTGACTGCCGTCGATTTGTTGGGCATAAAACCAGCTTGGTCTCCATGGACAATCGAAGTAATAACTCTATTTAGTCTAATGGCCAGAGCTTTCGCTAATATTTTCACGTCACTCTGTAGCAAAGAAATCGGGCGATACGCCCCGGGATCTACTGGATCCTTACCAGGCTTGAGCAGCAAAACAATATTGGCCTTTGACATTGATGCTGGTAGACGGCCTTCCTCCCGGGCTCTATTAAAGACTTTAAGCAACTGGGGCAATAGTTCAGTAGGATACTGTTTGTATATTTCTATGGGGATTCCGTCTTCCCCGGGCGCTTTGCAGTTAGGAAAAGATCCAACAGCATCCTGTAGTTCTTCCACTGTAAGAGGATTCTCCAAGAGCCCTCTCTGATCTTTGTTTAATCTAGGGAAATCTATCTGTTCTAAGTATTGTTCTAACTCCTCAGATGTATAAGATGTACCCGGCTTATACAAATCTTCATAAAAAGTGTTTAGTTCCTGCATCACTTTCTCAGGCGTGTTGACTATGTTACCCGCTTTAGTCCTGATAGCACCTATAGTTGGGGACTTCTGGTACGAATTTGCGATTCTCGCTAGTATGCGGCCTGTTTTCTCGCCCTCCTCAAAAAACGCCTGCTTAGCAAAGAATCTCTTCTTATCGGCCGAGGAGGATAGCAGCTGTCGGTATGCAGAGAGAGCTGCCTGCCATGCCTCCCTGGTCGAATCAGAAGGATCCGTGACATATAACTGTTCCATCTCCTGTACCTTGGTTTCAAGTTCATTTTTAAGTGCGGAAGAGTCCTGTTTAACCTTATTCATTTCAGCTATTAACACACCCCTCAAATATGCCTTGAAGGCATCCCATTGCCCAATTATCGATTCATTTGGATCCTGGGTGCGGAAAAACTCACACATGCTCCCAACTATCCCCTCATGTGAGCGGAACAGTTTCAACCAGAAAGCATTGAACTTCCAAGGGGCTTTAGGTAGTGTAGCTATTGGGGCAATTATAAGCCATATAACCACTGGTGAGTGGTCGGATACACTGCGGGGCCTATGTATCATATCAGAAACAAACGGGAGCATGTTTAAGCTGCACACCCCCAGGTCAATTCTAGATAAACAACCATGGGTTTTGGAAAAGCATGTAAATTGTCTCACTCCTGGGTTCCTATGTCTCCAGACATCCACCCAGCCCACCTCTTGCAACAACCGCGCCAGGGGGGTAACCCTGGAGAGGGCAGAGGCTCCGGGTCCTGGGTGTCTATCTTCCACTGGATTTAAGCAGCAGTTAAAGTCCCCCGTTGCCAACAACGGTGCGTCAGGCCTGCCATCCATAAATGTCAGCAGGGACCTAAGCACCGCCGCCGTGAAGGGGGGGGGAATATATACTACCGCCAGCACACAAGTCAATGTGCCCAACCTGCAATGAAGAAAAACATATCGACCTTCACTATCAATTTCATGTGCAATTTCTTCAAAGTCCAGGTTACCATGGATCAACACGCTCACCCCCCTGGAATAGGAGGTGTGCGTGGAGTGATAGGCCTTTCCCACCCAGGAGTATCTCAGGAAGCTCACAGTGTCCGCAGTCAAGTGGGTTTCTTGGTAGCAAAGAATTCCGGGAATGTATTTCTTCAGGCACATGCGAATCATGGTGCGCTTCAGCGGGGAATGTAATCCCCTAACGTTCCAGGATACTAATGGGATGTCCGCCATGTCCGCTGGTAGGTAAGTAGTGTTGACCGGTACTTTGGGTATCCACTTCTGTAGCGAGGTTCTGCTAGGTTTGCCGTAAGGTTGAAGTAGTCGTGTCCTGTTGAGATATTCTTCTCTCTGCTTGTAACTCTTATTGCTAAAACTTTCCCCGCTTCAATTGGGGATGATGAAAAGGGAAACTTTCTTGTGCTATAAACTGCACATTCTGCCAACATGGCAACTTTAGCAACGCATGCGACAGTACATCGCTCTTTTTTACTGGAAACAATCATTTGTAAGTTCGACTTTTAATCCAATTCGCTCTCATTGCACTGCTTAGGAATATGCAGTCCCCCAGCCAAGGAACATCTGACAACACTGGAAATAGAAAATGAGGTATGCTCTGGTTGCCCATCTAGAAAAAAAAGGGAAAACAAAACTACTGTTTCTAGTGTCCCAGTCTTTTGCAGGTATCCGATTTAGTCTTGTCAATCTTCTTCTTGTGGAGCCTGCCGTTTCAATGCCTGCTCATTTCTATCCAACCAGACTGAGGCGTCCTTAGCAGATTCAAAGAATTGTGCTTGGCCTCTCACCACAATCCGAAGCTTCGCCGGATATAACATGGCGTATGGGAGTTGCAGAAGTCGCAGTCTGCGTTTCACGTCTGTGAATTTAGCTCTGCGCCTCTGGACTTCTGCCGAAAAGTCCGGATAGAAAGACACCCGAACACCATTGTGGAGGACATTTGCCTTCTCACGAGCATGTCTCAACACTGCTTCTCTATCCTTGTAATGTAAAATTCTTGCAAGAATGGATCTTGGAGGGCCCCCTGGTGGAGGGGGGCGTGAGGGTACTCTGTGGGCACGTTCCACCGCAAACAATGGGGAGAATGCATTTTTCCCAAAAAGTTCCATTAGCCAGTTTTCAACATAGGTGGTGGGGTCCCTGCCCTCCACTTTCTCAGGCAACCCCACTATGCGGACATTGTTTCGCCTTAAGCGATTTTCCAAATCCTCTGCATGATCGCATGCATCCCTGGCTACTTGCAGTGCTGTTCTGGTATCCTGTGTCAAAGGTGGTAGCTGGTCTTCCATGTCACTGACTCTGCTTTCCACAGCCGTGGTGCGTTCACGTATCTTTTGCATGTCTTGCCTCAGTAATGACACATCTTCTCTCAGACCCCCAAACTGCTCCTTCAAAGTGTTAACTGAAGCTGTGCAGTTGTTCACAGCTCTGAGTATGTCAGCTAGAGTAGGCTGCGTGGCGTCCGGGTCCGCTGAGCTTTGTGGTTCCCCAGATTCAAGGGCCGACTGCTCCCCCTCCTCCTCTCCCCAGGGAGCCTGTGTGATGTCTGTTTGCATAGTATGTGTCCCAGCCTGGCTAGATGATTGCTCTGTTCCCAATGCCCCAGCCATTTTCTGAGCATAATAAATCATGTCTCTGGGGGCGTCTTTACCAGTGGTTTTAGGTGTCTTACTTGCTTTAGGCCAAGAGTCCTTCTGCCTGTCCTGTCCGCGCGGTGTGTGTTTCGCTGAAGACGCCGCGGCGCCATCTTGGATCTCCAGGCCCGTCATCTCAATCTGTCCTTTTCGGAACTTTCCTCTAGTGCAGAGTGCCGGCGGATGATCCCCTGGGGTCTCAGGATCGTGCCCGTGCTGCATAGGGCAAAATAAAGTCGGTAAGTGGGCTGGGGGAGGATCGGTTACCGGATCACTGCTGGGAGCTGTGGGAGATGCGTCCTCTCACATGCCTGCCTTGGCCACGCCCCCGCTATGTATATTTATAAGCAATATTCCCCCAATAATCCCCATGTAGAATTATAATTATATGCATATTCTCATTAGAAATGGGTTTAATATGTTGCTATGTATATTTTTAAACAATATTCCACCAATAATCCCCATGTAGAAAAATAATTATATGCATAATCTCTTTAGAAATGGGTTTAATATGTTGCTATGTATATTTATAAACAATATTCCACCAATAATCCACATGTAGAAAAATAATTATATGAATTTTCTCATCAGAAATGGGTTTAATATGTTGCTATGTATATTTATAAACAATATTTCACCAATAATCCCCATGTAGAAAAATAATTATATGCATATTCTCATCAGAAATGGGTTTATTATGTTGCTATGTATATTTATAAACAATATTCCACCAATAATCCACATGTAGAAATATAATTATATGCATATTCTCATTAGAAATGGGTTTAATATGTTGCTATGTATATTTTTAATCAATATTCCACCAATAATCCCCATGTAGAAAAATAATTATATGCATTTTCTCATCAGAAATGGGTTTAATATGTTGCTATGTATATTTATAAACAATATTCCACCAATAATCCCCATGTAGAAAAATAATTATATGCATATTCTCTTTAGAAATGGGTTTAATATGTTGCTATGTATATTTTTAAACAATATTCCACCAATAATCCCCATGTAGAAAAATAATTATATGCATTTTCTCATCAGAAATGGGTTTATTATGTTGCTATGTATATTTATAAACAATATTCCACCAATAATCCCCATGTAGAAAAATAACTATATGCATATTCTTTTTAGAAATGGGTTTAATATGTTGCTATGTATATTTATAAACAATATTCCACCAATAATTCCCATGTAGAAAAATAATTACATGCATATTCATATCATAAATGGGTTTAATATGTTGCTATGTATATTTTTAAACAATATTCCACCTATAATCCCCATGTAGAAATATAATTATATGCATATTCTCATTAGAAATGGGTTTAATATGTTGCTATGTATATTTATAAACAATATTCCACCAATAATCCCCATGTAGAAAAATAATTACATGCATCTTCATATCATAAATGGGTTAAATATGTTGCTATGTATATTTATAAGCAATATTCCACCAATAATCCCCATGTAGAATTATAATTATATGCATATTCTCATCAGAAATGGGTTTAATATGTTGCTATGTATATTTATAAACAATATTCCACCAATAATCCCCATGTAGAAAAATCATTCTATGCATATTCTCTTTAGAAATGGGTTTAATATGTTGCTATGTATATTTTTAGACAATATTCCACCAATAATCCCCATGTAGAAAAATAATTATATGCATATTCTCATCAAAAATGGGTTTAATATGTTGCTATGTATATTTATAAACAATATTCCACCAATAATCCACATGTAGAAATATAATTATATGCATATTCTCATTAGAAATGGGTTTAATATTTTGCTATGTATATTTATAAACAATATTCCACCAATAATCCACATGTAGAAATATAATTATATGCATATTCTCATTAGAAATGGGTTTAATATTTTGCTATGTATATTTATAAACAATATTCCAACAATAATCCCCATGTAGAAAAATAATTATATGCATATTCTCTTTAGAAATGGGTTTAATATGTTGCTATGTATATTTATAAACAATATTCCACCAATAATTCCCATGTAGAAAAATAATTACATGCATATTCATATCATAAATGGGTTTAATATGTTGCTATGCATATTTATAAACAATATTCCACCAATAATCCACATGCAGAAATATAATTATATGCATATTCTCATTAGAAATGGGTTTAATATGTTGCTATGTATATTTATAAACAATATTCCACCAATACTCCCCATGTAGAAAAATAATTACATGCATCTTCATATCATAAATAGGTTAAATATGTTGCTATGTATATTTATAAGCAATATTCCACCAATAATCCCCATGTAGAATTATAATTATATGCATATTCTCATCAGAAATGGGTTTAATATGTTGCTATGTATATTTATAAACAATATTCCACCAATAATCCCCATGTAGAAAAATCATTCTATGCATATTCTCTTTAGAAATGGGTTTAATATGTTGCTATGTATATTTTTAGACAATATTCCACCAATAATCCCCATGTAGAAAAATAATTATATGCATATTCTCATCAAAAATGGGTTTAATATGTTGCTATGTATATTTATAAGCAATATTCCACCAATAATCCCCATGTAGAATTAGAATTATATGCATATTCTCATTAGAAATGAGTTTAATATGTTGCTATGTATATTTTTAAACAATATTCCACCAATAATCCCCATGTAGAAAAATCATTCTATGCATATTCTCTTTAGAAATGGGTTTAATATGTTGCTATGTATATTTTTAGACAATATTCCACCAATAATCCCCATGTAGAAAAATAATTATATGCATATTCTCATCAAAAATGGGTTTAATATGTTGCTATGTATATTTATAAGCAATATTCCACCAATAATCCCCATGTAGAATTAGAATTATATGCATATTCTCATTAGAAATGAGTTTAATATGTTGCTATGTATATTTTTAAACAATATTCCACCAATAATCCCCATGTACAATTATAATTATATGCATATTCTCATCAGAAATGGGTTTAATATGTTGCTATGTATATTTATAAACAATATTCCACCAATAATCCCCATGTAGAAAAATCATTCTATGCATATTCTCTTTAGAAATGGGTTTAATATGTTGCTATGTATATTTATAAACAATATTCCACCAATTATCCACATGTAGAAATATAATTATATGCATATTCTCATTGGAAATGGGTTTAATATGTTGCTATGTATATTTTTAAACAATATTCCACCAATAATCCCCATGTAGAAAAATAATTATATGCATTTTCTCATCAGAAATGGGTTTAATATGTTGCTATGTATATTTATAAACAATATTCCACCAATAATCCCCATGTAGAAAAATAATTATATACATATCTATATCAGAAATAGGTTTAATATATTCCTTTGTATGTCTAACTACAATATTCCACCTATAATCCCTATGTAGAAAAGGTATATGCATATTATTATTGTTAATTAAATATGTTCATTGTCGGGTGTTAACATGATATTCCTCCAATAATCCCCATGAGCAATAATAATTCTACCCATATTCCCATCAAAAACAGATCAAATGTAATTTTTATATTACTTCTGTATCCTGTTGTACAGCTGCATATATATCAGCAACTGTTGTACAGCTGCATATATATCAGCAAGTGAAGAGTTAAACATTAGCAACTGCTTCTTGCAACATTGTATCAAGCACTGCAGTAAAGAATAACATATTTTGAGAAACAACAGAGTCATTACCATATATATATGTGTATATGTAACATTGACATCTAATGAGAGTTCTCAGTATTGCAGCCAATAATCCAATCATCCCATCATCCCAATATGCAGTTTAGTACGTCCCGCAAATTGGAGCATGCTTTGCTGGGGTTTTTCGCCTTCCTCTGAATCAACTGTAGATAAAGGATTGTATTTATTTATTTATTTTGGTTGTCCTAGATGGACTTGTGTTCTTTTTTTCAACCTGACTAACTATGTAACTATATATATATATATCCCCTCCCAAATATGTCAGACTCAATTTTTTTGTAACAAGCCATGAACCACATGGAAAGAGGGGCATACATTCATGTCCCATGATGTACTCACGGAAAAGGATTTTACAGGTAACCAAACCTCCAACTTTCTTTTTTGTACATTCCAGGACACTGAGCATCTTTATTTTCATCACAATAGGGACATCCCAAAGCAATGGACTTAGAGGAGGGTTATATGGCAACGGACACCACCCGATGATGAATAACCCAGGAGATACAAACGCTCCAGAAAAGATGACACCTCTTCTCTTAAGAATAAGTTTGAGAAATTTAAGAGATACGTTTGTCTCTTTGGGACTAAAGGAAGCATAAAGAGGGAGTCCGACTGTTGAATAGCAGCAGATAACCTTCGGTATTATCTGATAGCACAAACCAAATTCAATGTACAAAGAGCCTTGTCCCCCATCATCCTCTGTGGGTTAAAACCAAGGGAACCAATACAATGTTCTTGCAGGGATGGAACAAAGACATCACTTATGGAAAAAAAAAGGCTGATGCCGAGATGACATCTTCAAGGTAGAGTATTAGGAACAGATGGCTCTGTGAGCCAAAGTGATGGCAACTAGCTAAATAATTTCTGGATAGAAAGGACTAAAGAAATATCCTGGATGGGTTCAAATTCTCAAAGAGAAAGTACCAAGTTATGGTCCCCTGGCATCAACAGAGTCTTAATCAGTGGAACAATGGGGTTGATTTACTGGATAGTGTGAACCCTGGTGCAGCTCTGCATAGAAACCAATCAGCTTCTATTTTTTTGTCAAAACCTCATTGCACAAGCTAAAGTAAGAAGCTGATTGGCACAGCTGGACCAGATTTTCCACTCTCCAGTTTTAGTAAATCAACCCCAATGTGTGTAACACCTTGTATAAAGGCCTGCACCAAAGAATGTGAACCAATCGGTTTCTAAAAAATGACTACCAGGGCTGAAATTTGGCTCCTGATCATAATCCAGGCCGGTCTGTGATCTACAAAATCATAGAACAAAAACAGAGAGTGCACCAGCCTAGGGCATTATCCGCAAAGCATGTTTATTATTAGTAAAAAAAGGTAAGTATTATACTCACAAACCGACAGATGTGTAACAGCTTGTCAAGTACAACAGCAGGGAATCCATGTTACATCATAGATTATAACAGACCATCACAAGTCCAATAGGCTAACGCATTTCGAAGGTCTTCCCTCTTCCTCAGGCTCAGGCAACCCACATTGGTCTCTTAACCACTTGAGCCCCCGACCATTATGCTGCCTAAGGACCAGAGGTCTTTTTCCAATTTGGCACTGCGTCGCTTTAACTGCTAATTGCGCGGTCATGCAATGCTGTACCCAAACGAAATTTGCGTCCTTTTCTTCCCACAAATAGAGCTTTCTTTTGATGGTATTTGATCACCTCTGCGGTTTTTATTTTTTGCGCTATAGACGGAAAAAGACCGAAAATTTTGAAAAAAAATGATATTTTCTACTTTTTGTTATAAAAAAAATCCAATAAACTAAATTTTAGTCATACATTTAGGCCAAAATGTATTCGGCCACATGTCTTTGGTAAAAAAAATGTCAATAAGCGTATATTTATTGGTTTGCGCAAAAGTTATAGCGTCTACAAACTAGGGTACATTTTCTGTAATTTACACAGCTTTTAGTTTATGACTGCCTATGTCATTTCTTGAGGTGCTAAAATGGCAGGGCAGTACAAAACCCCCCCAAATGACCCCATTTTGGAAAGTAGACACCCCAAGGAAATTGCTGAGAGGCATGTTGAACCCATTGAATATTTATTTTTTTTGTCCCAAGTGATTGAAAAATGACAAAAAAAAAAAAATATTTACAAAAAGTTGTCACTAAATGATATATTGCTCACACAGGCCATGGGCCTATGTGGAATTGCACCCCAAAATACATTCAGCTGCTTCTCCTGAGTATGGGGATACCACATGTGTGGGACTTTTTGGGAGCCTAGCCACGTACGGGGCCCCGAAAACCAATCACCGCCTTCAGGATTTCTAAGGGTGTAAATTTTTGATTTCACTCTTCACTGCCTATCACAGTTTCGGAGGCCATGGAATGCCCAGGGGGCACAAAACCCACCAAAATGACCCCATTTTGGAAAGTAGACACCCCAAGCTATTTGCTGAGAGGCATATTGAGTCCATGGAATATTTTATATTTTGACACAAGTTGCGGGAATGTGACACTTTTTTTTTTTTTTTTTTTCATAAAGTTGTCACTAAATGATATATTGCTCACACAGGCCATGGGCATATGTGGAATTGCACCCCAAAATACATTTAGCTGCTTCTCCTGAGTATGGGGATACCACATGTGTGGGACTTTTTGGGAGCCTAGCCGCGTACGGGACCCCGAAAACCAATCACTGCCTTCAGGATTTCTAAGGGTGAAAATTTTTGATTTCACTCTTTACTGCCTATCACAGTTTCGGAGGCCATGGAATGCCCAGGTGGCACAAAACCCCCCCCAAATGACCCCATTTTGGAAAGTAGACACCCCAAGCTATTTGCTGAGAGGCATGGTGAGTATTTTGCAGCTCTCATTTGTTTTTGAAAATGAAGAAAGACAAGAAAAAACATTTTTTTTTTCTTTTTTCAATTTTCAAAACTTTGTGACAAAAAGTGAGGTCTGCAAAATACTCACTATACCTCTCAGCAAATAGCTTGGGGTGTCTACTTTCCAAAATGGGGTCATTTGGGGGGGGTTTTGTGCCACCTGGGCATTCCATGGCCTCCGAAACTGTGATAGGCAGTGAAGAGTGAAATCAAAAATTCACGCCCTTAGAAAGCCTGAAGGCGGTGCTTGGTTTTCGGGGTTCCGTACGCGGCCAGGCTCCCAAAAAGTCTCACATGTGGTATCCCCATACTCAGGAGAAGCAGCAGAATGTATTTTGGGGTGTAATTTCACATATTTCCATGGCATGTTTGAGCAATATATCATTTAGTGACAACTTTGTGCAAAAAAAAAAAAAAAAATTTGTCTCTTTCCCGCAACTTGTGTCGCAATATAAAATATTCCATGGACTCGACATGCCTCTCAGCAAATAGCTTGGGGTGTCTACTTTCCAAAATGGGGTCATTTGGGGGGGTTTTGAACTGTCCTGGCATTTTATGCACAACATTTAGAAGCTTATGTCACACATCACCCACTCTTCTAACCACTTGAAGACAAAGCCCTTTCTGACACTTATTGTTTACATGAAAAAGTTATTTTTTTTTGCAAAAAAATTACTTTGAACCCCCAAACATTATATATTTTTTTAAAGCAAATGTCCTACAGATTAAAATGGTGGGTGTTTCATTTTTTTTTTTCACACAGTAATTGCGCAGCGATTTTTCAAACGCATTTTTTGGGGAAAAAACACACTTTTTTAAATTTTAATGCACTAAAACACACTATATTGCCCAAATGTTTGATTAAATAAAAAAGATGATCTTAGGCCGAGTACATGGATACCAAACATGACATGCTTTAAAATTGCGCACAAACGTGCAGTGGCAACAAAATGAATACATGTTTAAAAGCCTTCAAAAGCCTTTACAGGTTACCACTTTAGATTTACAGAGGAGGTCTACTGGAAAAATTACTGCCCTCGATCTGGCCTTCGCGGTGATACCTCACATGCATGGTGCAATTGCTGTTTACGTTTGACGACAGACCGCCGCTTGCGTTCGCCTTAGCGCGAGAGCAGGGGGCGACAGGGGTGCTTTTTTTTTTTTTTTTTTTTTTTTTTCTTTATTATTTTTTTGCTTTTTTAATCTTACTTTTAAACTGTTCCTTTCATATTTTTTTTTTTTAATCATTTTTATTGTTATCTCGGGGAATGTAAATATCCCCTATCATAGCAATAGGTAGTGACAGGTACTCTTTTTTGAAAAAATTGTGGTCTATTAGACCCTAGATCTCTCCTCTGCCCTCAAAGCATCTGACCACACCAAGATCGGTGTGATAAAATGCTTCCCCAATTTCCCAATGGCGCTATTTACATCCGGCGAAATCTAAGTCATGAAATGCTCGTAGCTTCCGGTTTCTTAGGCCATAGAGATGTTTGGAGCCACTCTGGTCTCTGATCAGCTCTATGGTCAGCTGGCTGAATCACCGGCTGCATTCTCAGGTTCCCTGTTGAGACAGGAGAGCCAGAGAAAAACACGGAAGACGGTGGGTGGGGGGGCATTCCCTCCCACGGCTTGTAAAAGCAGTCTAGAGGCTAATTAGCCGCTAGGATTGCTTTTACATGAAAGCCGACCGCTGGCTGAAAAGAATGATACCATGATGATACCTAAACCTGCAAGCATCATTCTGGTATAACCACTCAAAGTCGTTAATGGCATACCTGAAGACAAAAAAATGGTTAACAATGGTTAACAATAAAGCACAGTAAACAGTAAAATATAAATAATTACATACCTGAAAAACAAACATGATAAAATATAATAACAATAACAATAACAATAAAACATTGCAGAATAGAATACAGTAAAAAAGAGCAGAACAATAGAGAGAGAGAGAACAATAAAACGACAACTATTTTTTTTTATTTCATATATTATTTTTTTTTTACACTTTTTTTGTAACTAACTTTTATAACTGTAACCGGTTCCAGGTTCGGGTCTCTCAAAATGCGATGGCATCTTGGGAGACCCTGTGAAAGTGTGCCTAGTCTGTGCAATGCTGTACCCTACGCTAATAGTCAACTAGTGTATGGTAGCGTTCAAAACATTCACCAATGCAAAGACCAGGATTGTCAGGACAGGAGGGACAATAATAGCGGGTGTCACGCCTATATCCGCGCTTGCTGCAGACACAACATCTTTTTTGGGGGGGTTCGTTGGGTAGGGGTACTCGGGAGGACATAAAGAAAATGCCTCTCATGCAGCCGACTGCATTTGGTTGGGGATGTGAATGGGGGAAGTACGGGCGCTGCAGAAGCGGTGGGTTCCCAATTAGGATTGGCGAATGCAGCAGGAAGGGCACTATGGGCACGACAGGCCTGTGTTTGTCTTTTTGGTGGCAGCGGGACACTACTTGTGCTTGCCACCTCACCAGCTTGAACTGCACTTATGGGACTCGCCACGTCACCAAGTGTTACTGCAGTGCTGGTTTGACTACGACCGGGGTGTACTAGGCCGCTGGCGCTTGCCAGTTCACCAAAACGCTACCAAAAAATCTGTTGGCGATCGCAGGGATCAGGCCTGACTCTGCGAACGCTGCAGTTATGCGTTTTAGTCTTTTGTAAGTGACAGTGATCGATCGATACTGCACTTGGGTGGGCTGGGCTGGGCCGGGCGGAGGGGCAAAACGCAGGTGCTAGCAGGTATCTGGGCTGATCCCGCTAACACTGCGTTTGTGAGAACCCTAAACTGCTGGGGACGCTAGTATAGATCTGATCGGATCAGATATTGATCCATTCAGATACTATACCACTAAGGGTGGTGTACAGTGCGTGCGTGGGTGTTAGCGGTACTGGTGCTAATCTGACGCTGCCTGGGGCTGGTGCTTGCCAGTTCACCAAAATACTACCAAAAAAACTGTTAGCGATCGCAGGGATCAGGCCTGACTCTGCGAACGCTGCAGTTATGCGTTTAGTGTTTTGTAAGTGACAGTGATCGATCGATACTGCACTTGGGTGGGCCGGGCCGGGCGGAGGGGCAAAACGCAGGTGCTAGCAGGTATCTGGGCTGATTCCGCTAACACTGCGTTTTTGGGAACCCTAAACTGCTGGGGACACTAGTATAGATCTGATCGGATCAGATATTGATCCGTTCAGATACTATACCACTAAGGGAGGTGTACGGTGCGTGCGTGGGTGTTAGCGGTACTGGCGCTAACCTGACGCTGCCTGGGGCTGGTGCTTGCCAGTTCACCAAAATACTACCAAAAAAACTGTTAGCGATCGCAGGGATCAGGCCTGACTCTGCGAACGCTGCAGTTATGCGTTTAGTGCCTTGTAAGTGACAGTGATCGATCGATACTTCACTTGGGTGGGCCGGGCGGAGGGGCAAAACGCAGGTGCTAGCAGGTATCTGGACTGATCCCGCTAACACTGCGTTTTTGGGAACCCTAAACTGCTGGGGACGCTAGTATAGATCTGATCGGATCAGATATTGATGCGTTCAGATACTATACCACTAAGGGAGGTGTATGCTGTGTGCGTGGGTGTTAGCGGTACTGGCGCTAATCTGACGCTGCCTGGGGCGACGCATATCACCGCCGGGCGATCAGGGGGCTAAACCTTTATTCGGTAATAAACGGCGGGTGCCCTGACACTATAAAAAATAAACAAACTAACCAGCGTCAACCGTAACGGTTATACGGTGATCAGTGGTGAAAGGGTTAACTAGGGGGCAATCAAGGGGTTAAAACATTTATTCGGTAGTATATGGGGGTCCCTGACGCTATAAAACGCTGACGGCGAACCTAAATATTTACCTCACTAACTAGCGTCACCAGCGACACTAATACAGCGATCAGAAAAATGATCGCTTAGCAACACTGGTGACGGGGGGTGATCAAGGGGTTAAAACTTTATTAGGGGGGTTAGGGGGGTACCCTAGACCTAAAGGGGGGTAACAGTAACTGTCCCAACACTGTAACTGTCACAAACTGACACTATGCAGTAATCAGAAAAAAAAAAAAAAAACTGCTGGTGTCAGTTTGTGACAGGGGGGGGGGTGATTGGGGGGGGATCGGGGGGCGATCGGGGGGGGATCAGGGTGTTTTGTGTGCCTGGCATGTTCTACTGTGTGTGTGTGTGTTGGTGCACTCACATACTTGTCGTCTCTCCTCGGGCCGGAACGGAAATTACCGAGCCGAGGAGAGATGACATCATTTCCTTTGCTGCTGTTTAGCATACAGCAGCAAAGGAATGATTCGATTGGCCGGCGGCGATCGCGAGGGGGGGGCCACGAACGGATGGTCTCCCCCTCACCACCGATCGCCGCTGGACAAAAGACGACCGCCTCGGGCACCGGGGGGGGGTCCGATCGGACCCCCCACCTGCGGAAGGCAAATCACGTACCATGTACGTGATTTTGCCTGTCCGTGCCACTTTGCCGACGTACATCGGCGTGAGGCGGTCGTCAAGTGGTTAAAGCAGAGTGGGTTGCTCCATCCAAAGTAAGTTGTCCATGTATTCTATCACAGGGATACACTGGGAATGTAAGAGCCCCAGAACGGGAGCCTGGATCTTTGTGAACACTCTGAGAGCCAAAGACAGGCCAGGTGGCAGGCACATTTTATATTCTGTCTGAAGCGATAGAAATCATTTTCAGGTATAGAGGCGGTCCCATGCAGATTATCCATTTTAGAATACACCCTATTTCCTCCTTGTTTTCCTTTTAGCAAGACCAATACCATACCAAGAAGGTGAACAGAAATGTAAAAATTGAGAATGCAGGTAGGTGGTTGGGCCTGTTTCCCTACATTGTATAATTCAATATTTTACCCTTTTAAAAAAAATAAAATATAGGTCAATAATTAAAGACATGTCAATATTTTACATGGAAAAATGGGATTATTTGTTTAAAAATGTGAAAAATTATATTAACAATCTCTTGTCAAATTAATGTTTCCTCAACCTGTATAAGATAGCTTGTACACATGTAGCAAAATTATTAGTCATTATGAACTTTTCATAATATTTTCTTTGGAACAAAAACAATGTCCTTTACTTAAAGAGATTTATTCATTTTTAATGCAACTTTTATAATGCAATGCTTGTCTTGTTTTCAAGTTGGCACCTCTGCTACATATAAATAAGTAAAATTAGCTTTCATATAACTACATATTACAATGATTCACAATAAATAATACTTATATATGCATCAGTAAATTGATCAGGCCTGCAAATGCAAAGTAAAAGCTATTGAAACTATTTTCATTTAAAATAAAATTAACCAAGTTGCTATACTTAATTAAAATATCAACTTTATCTGTCTCAAGCAGATCACCTTAAACACCTGCTTTACACAGATGTGTTTACTTGCATTTTACAATGACTGAATATATTTATATCTCATAATTAAATAATAATTTGCATAATTATTTCCAGGTGCTTTCAAGTACTTAAAACACCATTTCTAGAAAGTACACATATCCAATAAAAATAAAAAAAGCTTTACACATTATAATTGCTATGTATTTTCTCTTGTTAAAGACTAATTATTACTTTTGATGAACTGTTATAATTAATGACATACAAAGCTTTAAAATGGATTGCAAATTCTTTTGATACTCTAGACAAAGAACTTCTCATGTTCACCTTTTGCTTTAATTATATACGGTATATATTGTGCAGTATATATTGCATCACATTTATTTTTACACACAGCTAGTAAATGTACCTGACTCTTTGTTAAACTTAGCTTCATTCCCTCATAGTCATTCCCTACACAGCACTAGGAGCTTTTCCAGCACTATTGTATGCACATGCGCTGGTAGGAACATGCTGATAGAAGGAGAGCAGAGTGAGCAGCATTGTTGAGTGGTATATTTAGAGGTATACAAGATATGTCTAAAAGTTTTGGTGAATGGTCCGATTTCTTAACGGCAACACGGGCCAGGTGTATGCACATGCACATGGCTATCCAGAGACACGTCAAGAAGTGCCACCTAGCGAGGAGTACACATAACTGTCAGGGTAAACCCGCTGTGGGCAGTCGAACATAGTCAGTGTGAGAGGTAGAGTTAAAGTGCAATGGAGCAATGAGTGAACATCAAGTTCTGCTACAAATTGGGGAAACCGGCGATGGAGACACATGAAATGTTGGTGCAAGTATATGGGACGGAAGCAGAAAATGTGTTTACGACTGGTTCAAACACTTGTGCGACGAAAAGGAAACAACTGAGGATGAGCCAGATTCGGGTCGGCCATCAACAAGCAGAATCTCAGACATGATTGAGTGAGTGCGAAGAATGCTGGCACAAGATCAGTGACTGACTCTATGATTCATGGTGCAGGAATTAGACATTAGCAAGGACATGGTGCACCATCATCCACAAAGATTTGGTTAAACGGAAGATCTGTTCCTGGTTGTGACGCTCAAGCTGACAGACCAACGCAAAATGGATGGAAACCTCTGGAGATTTCATTACCATGTGTAACCAGGATCCATACTTTCTGCAAACCATCATCACAGGCGATTTGTGTGCATCAATTCTTAGCTTATCGCAGTGTCCTGTTCTCAATTGTCCACTGTACTCCCCTGATCTGGTGCCTGCGGACTTCTTTCTATTTCCCCACCTAAAGAGCGTCATAAAAGACACACATTTGCGGACATGGCGGAAATCCAAGATTTCGTGACAGCAGTTCTGCGATTGATTCCTAAAGAGGCCTTTGCTGACAGTTTCCAGAAGCTCTGTTAACGTTGCCAAAAGTGTGTTGTGAAGGATGGCAATTATTTTAAAGTCCAATAAAGGTACCGTATTTATTGGCGTATAACACACACTTTTTTCCCCTTAAAATCAGGGGGAAATCGTGGGTGCGTGCTATACGCCGATCCCCACTCTCTGTGTGCCAAAAAAGCCACGAGTGCCGCAAAAAAAAAACGAACGCTGACGGAAAAAAACGAGCGCTCACTTCTCATCCTCAGCAGGGAGGCGGGGCGGCGTGACGAGCCGAGTACACAGGCTCTGTCTATCGGCGGCAGATTTAAATGGCGCAAACGGCGCAAGGCTGCTTTGGGCAAGGTTGCATTGGGCAAGGCTGCACTGGGCAAGGCTGCACTGGGCAAGACTGCACTGGGCAAGGCTGCACTGGGACAAGGCTGCACTGGGCAAGACTGCACTGGGCAAGGCTGCACTGGGACAAGGCTGCACTGGGCAAGACTGCACTGGGCAAGGCTGCACTGGGACAAGGCTGCACTGGGACAAGGCTGCACTGGGCAAGGCTGCACTGGGCAAGGCTGCTTATGACAATGGGCAAGGCTGAAAATGGCACTGGGCAAGCTGCAAATGAACACTGATCATTCTGCAATGATGGACAAGGCTACAGATGAACACTGATGAGGCTGCATTGATGGGCATTTAAATGTAAGTTTTTTTTCCTTAAACTTCCCTCCTAAAAGTTTTTTTCCTTAAAATGCCCTCCTAAACTTGGGGTGCGTGTTATACGGCGGGGCGTGTTATACACCAATAAATACGGTAATTTGTTTGTATCTTCTGTTTTGTTTGTTTTCTGATACCATTCACCAAACATTTGAGACACACCTCATATTTAGATGTTTGTCTGGAGTTCAGTTAAACTGAAAAGAACTACTGCATTTCAGAAAAAACTATAACCATGTATGTGTGAAAGAAGTTAGGGCACATTCTTGTTTATTAAAATTGTTTATTAAGGAAGAGAAAACAAAAGTAAAAGATGCAATCTAACCTTTCTGACAGAGCAACAAAAGGCTTCATATATAAAAGTGCAAAGTCAGTCGGGGTATAACCCATGTAAATACAGGCACAATAATAAAGCTAGCTCAGTTAGGGCATTTTAATACTGGTTCATTTAAAAACGGGTTTGTCACAAATATTGCATATTGCATTTTGGATGAGTTTTAGTGCATTGTATTACATTTCAAAGCACTGCAATTTTATGTGTTTTCTGTGCATTGTATTACATCACTTCTTATTTAAATGTTGTGAGTTTTGTGAGGAGAGTTGTGTGCTGTGATTTATGCTGTGAGAGAAAACACGGAGTTCTCTTTTATATTGCTTATGCTGGTCATGATGACTTGGAAACATATGCTGGATCGCAGGCAAAACACAAGATATTAGATACATCCTATGTTGCAATTGGAGGACAATTTTAGTTGCATTATGAAGAACTAAGTGCACATCTGCAAAAATCAGGAGTTGTACCTGAATGACTATTCCAGCATTCGTTCCGTTTAAAAAATACTTTAAAATGTTTCCAGGGTTAGGCTTATGGTTAGGTCTATATTGGTGTTATGCTAGCATTAGTGATAGGGTTAGGGCTATAATAGTGTTAGGCTAGGGTTAGGGTTAGCTTTAGGCCTCGTTCCTACCATGTGTAGAGACGTGAGTTTTTCTGCACCTGTTTCTGTAAGGGCCCTGTATATGCCCGGTTCACATCACAACACTGGTATTACATGTGTATTTTTTCTGTGCAGCAAGCTGCAATGTGTATGCAGTTTTCTGTGCAAAAAAACACACGTGACATCAACACTGTAGTGTGAACAAGGCACACGGAGTACAATTGTTTTCTTTGTGCCCTTACAGAGAATTGATGTTATATATTTCTGAGCAGAAAAGAAACTCATGTGACAGTAGTGTTATGGTGTGAACAAGGCACTTAAAGAACAATGGTTTTCTTTGAGTCCTTGCAGAGAACTGCATAATAAATACATACAGTATGTCTCTGCACTTGGTGTGAACAAGCCTATGCAAATCTTCAAATTTTTTCCATCAGCTTTTATGCATGTATGGTGTATTTGAGGACTACAATAGAGGTAGGCTAGGGTTAGGGCTATAATAGTGTTATTACACTGTTATGCCCCGTACACACGGTCGGACTTTGTTTTGTTTTGTCCGACAACAAAATCCTATGATTTTTTCCGATGGATGTTGGCTCAAACTTGTTTTGCCTACACACGGTCGCACAAAGTTGTCGGAATTTCCGATCGCCAACAACTCGGTGACATACACCACGTACGACGAGACTAGAAAAGGCCGGATCAGAACCAAGTGCGGCACCCTTTGGGCTCCTTTTGCTAATCTCGTGTTAGTAAAAGTTTGGTGAGAGACGATTCGCGCTTTTTCAGACTCGTGGCTTTCAGATCGTTTTCTGACATTCAGTTTGTGCTTGTGGGTTTGTATCTGCTCTTCAGTGCGTGCAGTCAGTTCGTATCGGAGTTTTCTGTGTGATCATGCCTGCTCGTTGCTGTTTTTCAGGTCGCTCTTCACAGGCCTTGCTGTTCTTCAGTGCGTTCTGTTACTTCGTTCTGAGCAGCCGACCGTTTTCTAGCCATGTTTCGTATGCGTACTCCTCGTAGAGTTCGTGCTGTGCGGGGGCTTGGTGTTGGGGTCCTGACCTTGACACAAGCCCAGTCCATGAACAGGGTGGGGAGGAGTTCATGGACCAAGAATTGGTTGCTTCAGCGTGACCAGTTCTGTCATATGCCTTTGCTCCGTGAGATCCGTGAGAATAATCCTGATGATTTCAGGAACTTTCTCCGGATGACGGACCCCGTGTTTCACCGTCTGTTGGCTTCGCTGACCCCCTATATCAGCAGGCAGGATACCTGCATGAGGCAAGCCATCACTCCGGAGCAGAGGTTGGTCGCTACCTTGCGGTATTTGGCCACAGGGAGAAGCCTGCAGGACCTCAAGTTCTCGACAGGCATCTCCCCCCAGGCTCTGGGGATCATTATCCCAGAGACCTGTTCTGCCATCATACAGGTCCTGCAGAAGGAGTATATGAAGGTAAGATTTTTATCCTTTAATATCACATTTTATTGTATTGAATGTTTGCTAATATATTGTATTTCTTTCCTCATTCCCTAATTACCATGATTGTAGTATGCTGTGAATGTCCCCTTTGTCCTCATGCATGCTGGATTTTTATGTAATTATTATTTTAGGTCCTTCATACATATTTGCCCTTCAATAACCTCTCCAGCATGGTGTCTCCTGCCCTATATTCACCTCATGTAGTCACTTAACAATGTATTTTATCAGCTCCATAGTAGTGCTTTACCCCAAACACCCCCTAAAATGTTTGGAAATGTTATTTTTGATTTAAATTCAGGCAGAGGGCCAGAGGCTTTTTTTTTGTGGTGTCCCCAAATTTTTTGTAACCCTCCCCCCCCAACTGCTAAGTCAGCTGATCCCAATTCTCTATCCTCAATCATCTATCTGCTGACTTTGCCAAACCCATACACACTATACCCAGCTCTTTACTGGTCAGATTTATGGATGAATTCCCCAAAGCATGTAGTGCAAGGGCCTGCCTGTATACTTTCCAATGGTACTGTTTAAAGTTCTTGTATCCTATTATGATCTTGATAGGTAATAGCAGAATGTTCAAATGTGCTCAAATGTGTACAGTGTGTATTTATATCTTTGTATTCAGACACTTCTTACCTGTCCAGTGGGCTGCCAATAGTGTAACTAAGGAGGGGCTGTTCCAAGTAATACCCTGTATTTAGGCATTCATCTCTCAATGAAGTGAAGAGGGTTACCTGTCCAAGAGTTCCCCCCCCTATAATGTTAGAAATGGCCCATGAGAGGGGGGGGGAATATGATAGGTGTACCTTATACTTTGTTGTTGTAAAATTCCCCTTAATAAATGCTATCTGGAGGTTGACCCATATTGTTTGTGTCTAATCTGCTTGCCGTGTTTCTGTAAAAAATTGTAATGTTTATTGTTTTTTCCTCGACAGTTTCCTTCCACGCCACAGGAATGGCAGACTGTGGCCTCCCACTTTGCCCAGCGGTGGGACTTTCCTAACTGCGGAGGGGCAATTGATGGGAAACACGTCCACATCGTCCCACCACCCAACTCGGGGTTGTACTATTATAATTACAAGGGATTTAATAGTATAGTGATGTTGGCGGTGGTGTCGGCTAATTACGACTTCTTGTATGTGGACGTGGGGAAGAATGGCCGGATGTCCGATGGTGGAGTGATCGCCCAGACGGAGTTCTACAGGCGTCTCCAGAATGGCAGCTTGGACTTGCCACCTCCAGAGGACAATGTTGAAGGTCTCCTATTTGTGTTCGTTGCTGATGAAGCATTTGCGCTGGGGGACCACCTGATGCGGCCATTCCCGATGAGGACCCTCACCCCGGAACAGAGGGTTTTTAATTACCGGCTGGCCAGAGCCCGAAGAGTGGTGGAGAACACATTTGGAATCCTGGCCAGCCGGTTCCGATTATTTATGACACCCATCCATATGGCGGAGTATAAACTGAACCATATAATACTTGCCTGCTGTGTTCTCCATAATTTTTTAAGAAAACATTCAGCCAACTATGCTGGCTCAGTTGGGCCTGAGGCCAGAATCCCTAATCCATCAACACTGATGGTGCTTGAAAGTGGCCGTCCTGGCTTGCCCTCCCTGAATGCCCATGATGTCCGGTTACGCTACCTGGAGTTCTTTGCGGGTAGGGGGGCTATCAATATGCCAGACAATCTGTGACACCTTTTTCAAATAAAAAACAACCAAAAGAAATTCTTGGTGGACATTTACTGCTTGTGTTTGTTTTAGCTGACCCTGACAGAAATGTGTTGAGTGCAGAAAATGTCGTGATTGGGTAACCTTATAAAAAACAGTGTTGGCTGGTACTTCCTAAATGCAAAAACACATTTCACTACAAGTGCACTTGCAACTGCACTGAACCTGCACTTTTAGTGCAAAGAGGATTTGCCCTTAGGAAATAACCCCCATTTTTGCATAAAACAACAATTACATCACCCCAAAAGTGTTGTAGTGTTGAGACAATAATCCACACATTCTTGAGTGAGGCACTTTTTTATACCTGCACAATCACATGTGCATTTCCCAAAGGTTTTTAAAACAAACCAACATGTTTGTTGTATAACAATGTTTGCAGTAGCATTATGAAAAATCAAAATATCCATTTCAGATAAAACAGGCCTGTGTAAAACCAACAAGAAAGCCAAAAAACTTGAACTTACAAAGTTCACATTAGGTAAAACCTGAAGGCTATATCAGACATCAGTATTTAGGAACTGGGTTTGATATAGCGTTCAGATGGGGGGAAATCACCCCTGGAAAAGCCAAATTTGGAAGATGCACACCAATTTACGAATGTCAACATGTGCTATCTGCCATCGGGGGGGATCAAGGGACGTGTTTGGGGGGAGCAAGCCCTTCCTCAACGCTACTTTATAATTGAGGAAGGGGTTGCACCCCCAAAATGCATCCATTGATCTCCCGTGATGGCAGATAGCACATGTTGGCACACTGTGTGCATCCTCCAAATTTGGCTTTTCTAAACATTTAAAAAAGTTTGGTACGATAAAACAGGTGATTTTGTGGTGTTTAAATTCGCCCCAAAACATCAATGATGTTATTATTTTTTTTAATAACATCACTGATTTGTTGCTGGATGTTTTGCAATTGGAGATTACACCCCATGATCTCCCCGATCAGTATCTGGGCACTTTCAGATGTAAAGCATTCTGGATCACGATCACCTAAAAAGAGATAAAGAACAAAAAAAAAGGTCTCAAAAATCTGCCACCAGCCATCTCTTGTACCTGAGCCTGTGGTCGCAGACACTCACCTGTTGTGGTGCCAATCTCCACCACGTCTTCTTCTTCCTCCTGCTCAGCTTCTTGGGTTGGTATTTCCCCTTCTTCCAGAGGGGGGGGTCTCTGGTCTCCTGGGATGAGGGGTGTCCTTGGAGTTATTTATCCCCTATGTAAAACAAAAATGGTATACTTAGCACACAGATATTTGATGTCAGAACTATGGAAATAGGAAACATTGCTTGGAAGTGGGGTACAATTGTCTATTTTAGCAGAGTTCCAAGATGTATATTTTTTATTGCCCTTTGTCAAGCTGCAATACTTTACCTGTTTGGTACAAGCTTCACAGATGGAGACCCCCTATAGTATACACTGGAGCACCTGTGTGGGCCCCCTAATAAAAATGATGTTCTTGTGTCCCACACTAGTGCTCCAGTGTCCAGATGTGAAAACAGCTGCTCAGTGTCCTCTCCTTACACACAATCTAGTTTGCATTTCATTCTGGTAACAAACCCATCTACACAAATATTTGGCATCCAAGTAGGCCCCCAAAAATGTGTGAAAATGCATATGGCCTAAACAATGGTGTTCTAGAGGCCGAAAGAAAAATGTTTGATACGAACGAATAATGTGCCCATGAACATTAAAGTTGACCTTTTGAAACGTTACAACTAATAAAAGCATATGGAGCAGAACGAACGTAATAAAGACAGAAAGAATAGGAACACAGCACAACTACTTACTTTTTTGCAGCACTCTCCGGATCTTTCGGTACTGCTCTGGCTCTCTCAACTTCAGGTCCGACCACCGCTTCCTGAGCTGATCTTTAGACCTTCGTACCCCGAAATTCCGCTCTAGACTCCTGACCACTTTCGCCATGATCTTGGCCTTTCGGATGTTCGGGTTGGGGTAAGGCCCATATTTTCCGTCATAGTCGGACTTCCTCATGATGTCGACCATCTCCAACATCTCCCCAAATGACATATTTGTGGCCTTAAAACGTCTCCTTCTGGATCGGGACGTGCCTGGATCCGCCCTTTCCTCCTCCTCCTCCTCGTTGCTACAATTAGCCCGCACCTGCTGTATGTCCGCCATCATGCTCTTCCCCCACTTTGCCGAACGAAAAGGGGCAGGGAATACACTAGAAAGAACGTCAGGGGCGGGCGGAGTTACACGCATGCGCAGTGTATATAAAGCGTAACACGCGTGCGTATTACATTTGATCTGTGAGCGGAGGAAGGAGCATTGAACGCGGCGATCATAAGAACGAAGGTAAGAGACAAACTTGGGCCTATACTGCTTCTATAGATTGAGGCCTATATTGTAACAAGATTAGGAGAGTTTGGTGTGACATTAGGCTTTGTCTTGTGTTGTGTCTTGCAGTGAACATGGATATGGTACTGAAAGATCAGGACTTCATTTCAGTCTTCATAGAGATGCTAAGGGAGCTGCCCTGTCTGTGGGAGATTAAACACCCCCATTACAAGAACCAAACAAAGAGGACGGCAGCACTGGAGCAATTGTGTGAAATTGTGAAGCAGGTGATCCCCACGGCAGACATCACTTTTTTAAAGATTTTCATTGGTGGCCTGAGGAGCACATATCTGAGGGAGCGCAATAAAGTCCTGGATTCACAGAGATCCGGAGCAGCAGATGACATCTATGTCCCCAGGATGTTGTACTACGACAGGCTGCACTTTCTGGCAGGCCAGACTGAACCCAGGCCATCCCTCTCCAGTCTTCCTTCCACGCTTCCTTCCCCCCCGGCTGAGGCTTCTGACGCCCAACCTGGGCCTTCCAGGCGATATGTGGAGGAGCCCAGATTGAGCCAGGTATAGCATTCCTCTAAATATTTCTGCTTGTCCAATCAATGATGTGAACTATATGTTAAAAATAATCAAAAAAGACCGCGCTAAAAACAATGACATGTGACGTAACTAAACAGACATGATTACGTGCATAAAAATACAATTCATCAAATATGAAAAATAATAAAATATTGAAACACCAAAATTCTAATGAAAGTGAAAATAGAAAAAGTGACTAAAAAATGAAAGTCCCAAATGAAGTAGGAAAGTGACTAAACAGTCACAAAACCACACAGTCCTCGGGGCCAAGGCAGATGCAATCGGTGATTATACACGTATAACACCCAGTGAGAAATCCTCCACCTAATAAGATGTGCGCTTACCAGAGGTAAGCTGTAAATCAGCTTAATATGAACCTCCACTCAGGGGAAAAACAGCTCCTCAGGTCTCCATACAAGGAAGGGGGGCGGACAGGATCTTTCAATGAGATGGACTCAATCCGCATATATATTGTGTGTAATATGTCCGCCTGTGTCAGATTTCGTCGTAAAGAATAACTTATATTATTCACTGCACATCTTATTAGGTGGAGGATTTCTCACTGGGTGTTATACGTGTATAATCACCGATTGCATCTGCCTTGGCCCCGAGGACTGTGTGGTTTTGTGACTGTTTAGTCACTTTCCTACTTCATTTGGGACTTTCATTTTTTAGTCACTTTTTCTATTTTCACTTTCATTAGAATTTTGGTGTTTCAATATTTTATTATTTTTCATATTTGATGAATTGTATTTTTATGCACGTAATCATGTCTGTTTAGTTACGTCACATGTCATTGTTTTTAGCGCGGTCTTTTTTGATTATTTTTGTCTAATATGTGCACGCCTCACATTAAGACTGCTGCTTTTTTTGTTTTATAACCAAGCTTTTTTATAGTGAGTAGCGCGGTAATTTTTGAACTATATGTTAGTTGGGAGTACTAATTTATGATTGTGATTGATGATGCAAAAACTAAAACCATGTCCCTTTTTCATACACAGGGAAGTCTCAGCCAGGAGGTGGCCGGGCCGAGCCGGCTGGCTGATATCAAGGTCCCTCCACCCCCCCTGGAAAGAGAAAGTGGCAGTAGGAGGAGTGCCCTAGAGGAGGCGGCTATCAGATTTTTTTGTGGGCTACAGAGGTCCTGGGAGCACCCCACACCAGGCAGGAGAACATTGCTGCATTCATAGCATATAAAATGCAGAGGATGGAGGAGGGCCAAAAAGCCATGTGTGAGGCCCTCATATCTGAGGCTCTGGCGAAAGGTGTGAGGGGCCAAATTACACCTCACACACAGCTTTGGGATGGTCCTCCTCCTCCTCCTGCAGGTCCTACTCCTCCTCCAGGTCCTACTCCTCCTCCTGCCACATCTCCAACTGCACAGCCACAGCAGGAAGTGTGAAAGGAAGACCAGAGAGTGATTGCCCTGGATCCAGTCTGGTCGGCCAAAAGATGCAGCCTCTTGTGGTACCACAGCCTGGGGACACTGATGTCATCTGCTGCTATCCGAGTCTCTGTGAATCCCGGACCAGACTGCCCTCCCTTACATATGGACTCCTCAGGCCACCAATTTTGAGGTTTAAGAATTGATGTCTGCCGTGGGGGTCCCAGGCTTCACTAATTTCTGATGTTGCTCCAGTGTTGCCTTCCTCTTTGTTTGGTTATGATCCCTTAATAAAGGATTTTTGTTTTGAATTATACTCTCCTATGTGTTTTACTTCAAAAATGACAGTTTGTTTGTGAGGATTCAGGTACATTTCTAATATACAATGTGAAATGAACAAGGGACACCAACAACAAAAAATCTCCTGGAGATTAAATAATAAAAGATATCAATGGTGTTGGGGTAACTTGACACACAAAACACACACAAAAATATTCTGGAGTAAAAATAAAAATAACATTGAACAAAGATCAGCCTTGGAAAAAATCCAAACATTAAAGAAAAAAAAAGGCTTAAAAAAAAAAAAAAAAACATAAAAAATATAAAATTTTCAGATGTGACAACTAATAACAATATATTCAGGGAATCCCACTAAAAAAACACAAATAAAACTTTGTGAGAAGTGTGTGTGAATATGAGCAGCAAAACGACTTAATTCTTGTCACATTCTAAAGAAGAAGAGAGTGCGCTGTATTAAACCATTTTTTACATTGCAGCGTGACGAAAGTGCTGTATCCATTGCGAACGCTAAGTTTACCAGAACGAGCTGTCCCGTGTCGGAATTTCTTCTGAGCATGCGTGGCATTTTGTGCGTCGGAACAGGCCACACACGGTCGGAATTGACGCGATCGGATTTTGTTGTCGGAAAATTTTATCTCCTGCTGTCCAACTTTGTGTGTCGGAAAATCCGATGGAAAATGTCCGATGGCGCCCACACACGGTCAGAATTTCCGACAACACGCTCCGATCGGACAATGTCCATCGGAAAATCCGACCGTGTGTATGGGGCATTAGGGTTAGCGTTAGGGCTATAATAGTGTTAGCCAAATATAGCTAAAGATACACTTAGTGTTAAGATTATATTTATACGATTGTTATTACAGATTGATTTTTCAGGATTATGTGTAAGTTACCTTCAGTCCATGGTATTTTTAACTTTCATTTTTTATATAATTTTCATAACTAAATAATACATTTAGTGTAATAAATGTGCTGTGCTTAATAAATTAATGCTATGTGATCAAATTCAAAACTTTACAGTAATAAATCTAATAAAACATGACATAACATACTTCAAAGTGACAAGCCAAGTCATCAAATAGTGAAAGCATTTTGAATAGGGTGACTCTTTCTTGAGAAACAACATCATGTGCATCACCCTGTGATGAAAAATAGTGTTCAATTCAGTCAGACCAGCAAATATTTCAAAATTTGTGAAGACCTGTTTCCAAAGCATAAAGTCTCCACCGACACCCTAAAGGTCTCTGCTCACTTTCAATATAGACCTTCTCAACAAAGGTCAAACAGGCATCATCAGTGTGATTTTTTTTTTCAATGCAATCATCTAGAACAGTGTTCACCAAACTGCGACCCTTTTCTTGCCTTTATCCGGCCCTCAAGGCACTATTCCGCCTACTGACACCAATGATGGGGGCATAATTCTTGCCACTGACATCAACAACAAAGCGCTATTCCACTGATACCAATGATAGGCATCCTTCCAGCTACTCACAGCTACTCACAGCAATGATGGGGCATTATTTTTCCCACTTGCACCAATGATGGGGCACTATTCCTCCAGCTGACATCAATGAAGAGGCATTTTTTCTCCCACTTGCACAAAAGATGGCTTATTATTCTTCCCACTTGCACCAAACGATGGGGCACTATTCCTTTCAAAGACACCAAAGATGGGGCATTATTCTTCCCACTTGCAACAATGATGGGGCACTATTCCACCCACTGACACTAATGATGGGGCACTATTCCTCCCACTGACACCAAAGATGGGGCACTGTTCCTCCCACTGACACCAATGATGGGGTACTATTCCTCTCACTTGCACTTCTCAAGCTGTTAACTACATTGTTGCAGCAACAAAATACAAATTTCCAGAAATCCATATCTCAATCCATACCTCCCTGAGCGAGATACTTGATCTGGCTCCCCTTTGTTTCACGCACAAATCTCAATGCCCAAAAAGGTGCAGGAGCATCTTTGGCACATTTGTGACACATAAGGCTGACCTATACACATGTATACCAAGTCCCCCAAGCCACAACTTCACCCCCACCTGCACCGCTCCCCTCCCCGCCACGATCTCCAAGCTGACAGATCACAGAGATCTGTGCAGGGAGAAGCTGCAGGCTGAAGGAGAGATGCCGCTCAGAGCAGGCATGGATCTGGGGGTGTGGGGGCAGCATGGGGGGTGATCAGAGGTATTGGGGGACACATCTGGACCCCCTCTAAGCCCCATGCAGCACCGGAAGATGGCGGGAGCGGCAGAGGATGGATGCTGGCTAATGATGCTGGCTGTGGGGAGCGGGTTTGCTGGGGGGGTGGGATTGGGTGGAAGGGTGGCAATTAGTGCTTGGGGAGAAGAAGGGGGTGAAGGGGATAAGAGAGGAGAGTGGGGGGAGTAGTTATAACTAAAAGTTAGTGGCAGAAGGTGGAGAGACAGGGGACAGTGATGCCGCAGCATGGATGGGGGGGTGGTCACATTAGAGGTTAATAACTCTGATCAGCGGGTTGTAATCCGCTGATCAGAGTTATAGAATGGTTCAGCAGAGTCTGCTGAATAATTCTGATATAAGCTTATGGTCATTAAAGTGACCATAAGCTTATAGGAGAGGAAGATATGAGATCCATATGGCATACGGACCTGGCCACCTGCGGGCACTTTTTAGGTCCATATGGCGTACGAACCTGGCAGTGAAAGGGTTAAACCAGCTGGTAAACTTGGCCAGGAGAGGATATTTAATTTTTTTCTGTTTGTAAAAGGAAAGTTATTTCATTTGCTCTGCTGTCTTTATTAATACAATACAACCACCTCCAAATAGGGTAAAAATGAGTCAAACAGCTTTTAAAACTCACATAAAAAGCTGCCATGCTGGAATTGGTAAAGTGATGTGACATCAGCTCATAGACTCTGCTCTACATGTTTTGGCCAATGCTGAAAGCATTTGTGGGATTTTTCCAACTCTCTAACCTGTTGAAGCAGTTCAGATAGGTTCGATGAGTGCTCTTGCCTCATATTGTGGCTTTACCATAACTATAAACACTCTTTATGGTACAATTCAATCTAAGGGAGTTCTAGGAGAGTCAATCTGAGATATTCTGACAATCTTTTAAAATCATTGACCATTAGTCCATATACACATTCCTCAACAGAACAAAATAGGCTCCTTAGTAATAAGCTACTGCACCCACAGTTATTCACAGACAGGTGAAATCAATCTAAAGAAAAAAAGAAGAGGAGAACTTCTAAAAGTAGCCATATCATCAGATAATACAATGCGTAGATATACTGTATTCTCCTCGCCTGATGTACAAGTATAGTGCACCTTTTTTAGGAGATGTATACTTTGTATCCAGTCTTCCTCTGTATATAATCTGCCTCCTCCATCTCCAAGCTGACATATGCAGTATATATGCTCTGCTTTGGTCCATGTCTTCAGTTCAGGACTAGATTAGACTCAATTAGACTTGTGTAGCTGCTAGCTTCTAATCTGAAGTGGGCAGCACTTCTCACACGTGTATGAGATTGTGTATGCCGGTCAAATAAGAGGCTAAAACAAACAATAAGTTTTGATACCATACTGAACTTCAGTCAGGTGTTATCAAACTAAACTAAAACAGTTAATTGTATAAATTTCTGAGCAGTTACTCTGCTTCCTCATCAGGAAGTGGTGTTGCAAGGGAGCACAGACATTCTGCCTCTTATCTGGCCAGCATCCAAAATGTTTATATACATGTGAGAAAAGCTGCTCTAGCCCTAAACTGGAGACAGTAAGATTGGTCATATATGGGATTGGTGGGATCTATGTAAGACTTTCATCCAGCTCTTGGTTGAAAAACAGAAACCTTCTTAAAGAACATGAAACATCTGCTGCAAATTTTAGGTGATCTGCCTTGTAAAGAACAGTGTATGCTGGTGACCCCAGATGTTAACTCTTTATACACCATCTGCCATGAAGATGCGTAGAGTCACTAAGATTGGCCCTGAACTCTCCAGGAAGTACAAAAAATGTATCATTGAAGGTTTAGAATTTGGACTAACCCACATTTATTTTTGGTATCATTCTCAATATTATTAGCAATTTGTTGGTATTGTCATGGAAGCAAAATGTATAATCTATATGTCCCATTAGAAGTTTTAAAATAGGATGTTTGGAATAGAATATTCCTTATTTCACTTATTATATTATGGTCTTAAAAATGAACAGTGTGATATTATACTTGTAATTAGTTTATATTCTTTGGGAAGTTCCTACTCCATCTGTGCTCAATTATATAGAATCATTAAAAATTAGTCTACAATAATCTACCATATAATCAACAATATCTGCTATAACAATTGACAAAGCATAACAATAATGCCACATACACACGATCAGAATTTCCAACAACAAATGTTCGATGTGAGCTTGTTGTCTGAAATTCCGACCGTGTGCAGGCTCCATCGGACATTTCGTGTTGGAATTTCCGACAACAAAAATTTGAGAGCTGGATCTCAAATTTTCTGACAATAAAATCTGTCGTAACTTCCAAGCATGTGTAGACATTTCCGAAGCACAAAATTCCATGCATGCTCTTAATCAAGTACAAGACGGAATGCTCGGTCTGGTAAAGCTAGCATTCGTAATGGAGATAGCACATTCATCACGCTGCAAATTTTTAAATCTTTTAATGCAGAGCATTTTCTTCTTCTTTATAATGCTAGAATAAAGAAGCAGATGTTTTGCTGCTGATATTCACAGAGTTCTGACAAACTGATTTCTTTATTATTTCTTGTGATCTCCCGAGTAATCTTTATTTTTGTTTTTTGACAGATCTCCAGAACAATGTTTATATTTTTTTTTATCAAGATCTAATTTTTTTTTTTATCAAGATCTCATGATTTTTTTTTTCTAGAGTGATCTCCATAATATTTTTTTTTGTTTTGTGTGTCAAGTTATTATTATCTTGTATTTTTATCTGCATTATTATCTTGTATTTTTTAAAATCAAGGAGATTGGTTGGTGTTGGTGTCCCTTGTTAATTTGAAATTGTATTTTTGAAATGTACCTGCCTACTCACAAACAAACTGTCCTTTTTGAAGTAAAACACATAGCCAAGTATTTGTGATAAAAAATAGACATATATTAAGGGTCATTTCAAAATAAAGAGGAAGGCAACTCTGGATAAACTGGTGAAACTGGCGAAGCCTTTGTACCCCAGGGCACACATCAATTATTTGACAGGCAAAATTGGTAGCCTGAGGAGTCCATTTAATAGGGAGCACAATCCGGTCCAGGACTCAGAGAGATCGGGAGCAGCAGCAGATGACATATATGTCCCAAGGCTGTGGTCTTACAACAGCCTGTGTCTTTTGTCAGACCAGACTGAACCCAGGCCATCACTCTCTTGTCTTCCTTCCACGCTTGCTTCCACATTTGTTTCCAGGCTGTGGCTCTGATGTTGGAGTTGTGGCAGGAGGTGCAGGAGGAGGAGGAGCAGGAGGATAGTCAAACTCACAAACATGGCTTTTGCTTGTGAGTTCGGCCCTCAACCCCTTATTTAGGGCCTGATAGATCACTTGCTCACAAATGAGGCATTGGCCCAGCTCCATTTACTGCATCTTGCTGGCAGCCATGCAGGCATAGGCCTCTTGAATATTGGGGGTGGTTCTGAGGGCTGCAGTAGCCTCCCGAATCAAAGAAAGTGCTGACTCCCCCACGTTCCTCCCCTTTCTGGTACTTTTTGTTGGAAGGTGGAGGGGAGTAACCTGGGATTCCGTCAGGCTACTGGGCACGGCCACCTCCTGGCTGCCACTTACCCCCACCTCCTCCTGGCTGAGACTTTCCACAGCCTTGTCCAGGCTGAGACTTTCTACTGCCTCCTCCTGGCTGAGACTTTCCTGTGTATGAAAATGGGACATAGTTTTAGTTTTTTGGTCATCAATCACACACAATTTTGAGCTCATGACTGTTGCAAATTGAATGTTAACAAATAGAAAAGACTATCATTCTGACCCCAGCATTTTTCATTCTTGTCCCAATCATTTTTGGCCACTATTGTCTATTGATACGTAAACCACTTTGTTAAATCAGAAATTAGTGATCAATAATAGCATCTAGTTAACATCATTAATTTTTTAACCAGGAATATGTACAATGCTATACCTGGCTCAAGCTGGGCTCCTCCACTTCTTCCTGGGTGGAAGGCCCAGGTTGGACTTTGGAAGCCTCATCTGATGTGGAAGGAAGAGTGGAAGGAAGGGTTGAGAGTGATGGCCTGATTTTAATCTGGTCTGACAAAAACCACAGTCTGTCATAGTTCCAGAGCCTGGGGACATAAATGTCATCTGCTGCTGCTCCTGATCTGATGGAATCCTGGACCTTTTTGCACTCCCTATTATATGTGCTCCTCAGGCCATCAATTCTGCACTTAAAATAGGGGATGGTTGCCGTGGGAATCACTGGCTTCACCAATTCCAGAAATTGATCCAGCGCTGCCTTCCTCTTTATTTTATTATTGTAAAAAGGGTGTTTAACCTGCCACAGACAGGGCAGCTCCCTGAATTTATCAATGAAGCTAGGGAGGAAGTTTTGATCATTGAAACAATCCATTTTATCTGCACGACACAACACAAGACAAAACCTAATGTCAGGCTAAACACTCATAATCTTGTCCCAATATAGGCCTCAATCTCTAAGCAGTATAGGCCACCGATGCCCCAAGTTTAAAATGTACCTTCGTTAGCATGATCGGCGCTTACGCTACTCCGTCCTCTGCTCACAGATCGTATGTACGACGCGCGCGTGCTATGCTTTATATACACTATGCATGCGTGAAACTTCTTTCTAGCATAGGTAAAAGGTGTAGCGCTCAAGACATTAAATGATAAACAGATATAAAGTTCATAATTAAAAGTTCATCTTTGTATACAGAAAAAAACTGAAAACAATCAGAACAATATCCACCATGGAGAAAAATATCTAACAAATATCTAACGAACAGAATCCACCATGGGAGAAACTTCTAAAAGAGGAATGGTATAGAGCCCCTCACCTTCACCCAATATAACTGACCCTTACCATCAGTGTATGGGTTATACACATTGAATGTATTCAGATGATAGCAATAACGATCCTTCCAACTTAGAGAGCGGTCCACTACAAGTATAATCCAAAAAGATCCTTCTCCCAAAAGACCAGATGGCAGACTATAAGAGCCCTTCCTCTCAGCCGGATATTAAGCCAGGTGTATTTCAATACACAGGTAATAACTCGGTAATCATATACATGCAGGGAGTAGAAAAAGAACGCTCATTGTGCAAGCATCCAATCGAAGGATATTTATTGTGCAAAAAGAATAATAAAATAAACTAAATAAAAGGAATTCAATAAGCAAAAAGAAGCGACCAGCGCTTCTAACCAATGAGATGGCCGTCGCACCTCCATCCGTCTGCGTCCTTCATCACACGTCCCCTGGTTCCACCCTTCTTTTTAGTATATTCCCCGCCCCTTCTCTTTTGGCGCAGTGGGAGAGCACATGGCGGAGAAAGAGCAAGTGCATGCAGACAGCAGCAACAAGGAGAACGATGAAAGCCCAGAGAAACAAACGTCCCGGTCCCGGAGGAGATTTAAGGCCTCAAATATGTCCTTTGTTGAGATGGTGGAGATGGTGGACTTCTTGAAGAGGGCCAACTATGATGGAAAGCATGGACCTTACCCAAACCCAAATGTGAGAAAGGCCAAGGGCCAAGATCATGGCTAAAGTTGTGAAAAGTCTGCAGAAGAATTTTGCGGTAAGGCGATCCAAGGATCAACTGAGGAAATGCTGGTCAGACCTCAAATTGAGGAAGCAGGATCAGTACAGAAGAATCAAGAGAGTGCTGCAAAAAAGTATTTTGTTGTGTGTTCCTATTATTATTATTATTACTTTTGTGCTGGTACGTGTGCTTTTCTTTACTGTTGTACAGTTTAAAATGGCAAGTTTCAGGTTTGTGGGAACAGTAATTGTTCGTAGTAAACATCGTTCGTTAGATCTTCCATAGTACACATTGTTTGTTTCCTCACCAATACAATGTTTTTGGCAGATGCAGGTAACTAGATTTGTTCATGCCTATTTGTATCAAAATATGTTTAGTGCATTGTTGTCTAAATGGGTTTGTAACTAGAATGAAATGCAAACTTGATTCAGTGTAAGGAGAGGACACTCAGCAGCTGTTTACACATCTGGATGCAGGAGCACTAGTGTGGGACACCAGAACAAACTTTTTAGGGTGTCCCACACAGGTCCTCCAGTGGATACTAGGGGTGTCTCCATGTGGGAAACTTGCACAAAACAGGTAATGCCGCGTACACTCGACCGGACTTTACGGCATACTTGATCCGGCGAACCGGAGTCCGTCGGACAATTCGATCGTGTGTGGGCTTCAGCTGACTTTTTTCCCCAAAAGTTTGACGGACCTAGAAATGAAACTTGTTTCAAATCTTTTCGACAGACTTGAGTCCGGCCGAAAAGTCCGCTCGTCTGTATGCTAGTCCGATGGACAAAAACGGACGCTAGGGCAGCTATTGGCTACTGGCTATGAACTTCCTTGTTTTAGTCTGGTCATACGTCATCACGTACAAATCCGTTGGACTTTGGCTGATCGTGTGTAGGCAAGACCGTTCATTCGGAAAGTCCGTCGTAAAGTCCGTTGAAAAGTCCGCAGGACAAAGTCTGCCATAAAGTCCGCTCGTGTGTACGCGGCAGTAGTATTCCAGCTTTAGAAAGGGAAAAAATCATGTCTTCAGCTTGGAACTCTGTCAAAACAGACAGTTGTACGACACTTCAAGCAATGTTTCATATTCATGTTTCTGGCCACAAATATCTGTATTGTTGTTATATTTGTTATTTTTCTAACATTTTTTAATTATTTTGAAAGCCAAATTTTGAAGATGCACACAGTGTGTCAACATGTGCTATCTGCCATCATGGGATATCAATGTACGTGTTTTGTGGGTGTAACCCCTTCCTCGCAACTAAAGTAGATGCGATTGACATTAGGCATGGGATCAGGAGGGAAATCCCCATTTTCACTCCCAATTTATGTGCATCTTCAAAATTTGCCTTTCACAGGGGTGACATCACCCCATATGATGAAGACAAGATCAACATAGTTTGGACATACTAATGTCTGATATTGCCTTCACTTTGTCAAAGTTGAACTTTGTAAGTTCCTGAGTTGTGTATGTTTTATGGTTTTAAACATGCCTGTTTAAACCAAAAAAGGCTATTTGTACTGTCAAACATAAAAATGTTATACAACAAATATGTTGGTTTGTTCAAAAACCCTTTTCTAACGCACATGTGAATGTGCACAGAGTAAAATGTTTTATACTCAACAATGTGTGGCTTCTTCTTTCAATGCTCAATACCAGTTTTTGGAGTAAGTTGGTGTTTACAGTGACAATGGGGGTTATTTACTAAAGGCAAATCCACTTTGCACTACAAGTGCAATTTCAGTGCAGTTTCGGTGCACTTTCAAGTGCAAAGTGGATTTGCCTTTAGTAAATAACCCCCACAGTGCTTTTAAAATTTGCCCCAATCCGGCCATTTTCGGGACTCAAAACAATTAATTCTTGGTGCTGAAAAGGATGTGTTTCTTATCATTAATGCATTACATACATTAACGACAAAAACAAGGTGTGTGTGTAGACCCACAACATAATAGTTAGCTGAAGAAGAGATTGTCACCTCATGTATCAAATAAATTACGTTTGCACTATTGAAGAAAATGGCCAAAAAGAAAAGCCCATTGGAGAACCTAGGAGATAGCTAAAAGAAGAACAAGCAGTGAATCAAATGAAATATTATTTCAGTTTAAAATAAAAATTTATTTAAAAAATCTTTATCAAACATTTGCTGGCATATCAATGGCGCGCAAAGTATTCCAGATATTTTTGAAGGACTTTGCGGGTGCAAGCCAGGACGGCCAGCTTCAAGTGCCATCAGGGTTGACTGATCTGGCAATCCGGCCTCAGGCCCAACTGAGGCCACATAGTTCAAAGCATTTCTCCTTAGAAAGTTGTGCATAATGCAACATGCAAGTACTATATGGTTTAGTTTATATTCCGTCCATGGAAATTGGCCTCAGGGATAAGCGGAACCAGCTGGCCATTATGCCGAAAGCATTCTCCACCACTCTTCTGGCTCTGGCCAGCTGGTAGTTAAAAACCCTTTGGTCTGGGGTGAGGGTCCTAATTGGGGAATGGCCGCATCAGGTGTTCACCAAGCTCAAGCGCTTCATCAGCGACAAAGACGAACGGTAGACCAGCCACATTGTCTTCTGCAGGTGGCAATCCCAGGCCAACACTCTGGAGCCGTCTGTAGAACTCGGTCTGGATGATAACTCCACCATTCAACATCCGGCCATTCTTCCCCACGTTCACATTCAAAAACTCGTATGTCGCCGACACCACCGCCAACATCACTATACTATTAAACCCCTTAAATGTGTAATAGTATGACCCCGAGTTGGGGGTGGCACGATGTGGATATGTTTCCCATCAATTGCCCTTCCGCAGTTGGGAAAGTCCCACCGCTGGGCAAATTGGGAAGCCACAGTCTGCTATTCCTGTGGCTTTGAAGGAAACTGTGGAGTCAAACAAGAAAACAAAAAATGAGTACTTTTGCACATAACATTGCAAGCAGATTAGACACAAACATTCTTGGCCAACATCAGTATAACATTTATTTTAAGGGGTATTTAAATATTGGTCTGGGGAAACACTGTACACCTTTGCTGCCATTGTGCTCTTGCTGGGTGTCCAGTGTGCTCCTGTTCCTTTAAGGGGGATTGGGCTGCCTCCAGGCCCACCTGCCCCTCATCTATCCATTTAATGCATGTGATTCCATTGTGGAGACGCTTATAAATTCAGTAGTGTTAGGACTGCAAGTATACACAGGGTGCCGTGAAGAGGCCTCGCGGCTTATGCATGCGTTTGCAAATGCGTGCTAACTAAAACCCTGTTTTTAACGCAGACTGTTGGACAGGTTAATTTGGTCAGTTGGCAGACTGGTTGGTGAGTTGAGCTATGGAATGTTTTGTTCTTGTCTTTCATGTGATAGCCCTTCCATGTGCTCCTTGCTGTGAAGGCTAGTTATAGGTGGGGACAGGGGCCATTTGTTTGTTACTGGTGTATATTGGTCCGGGGACACACCGTACACCTTTGCTGCCATTGTGCTCTTGCTGGGTGTCCAGGGTGCTCCTGTTCCTTTAAGGGGGATTGGGCTGCCTCCAGGCCCACCTGCCCCTCATCTATCCATTTAATGCATGTGCTTCCACTGTGCAGACGCTTATAAATTCAGTAGTGTTAGGACTGCAAGTATACACAGGGTGCCGTGAAGAGGCCTTGCAGCTTATGCATGAGTTTGCAAATGCGTGCTAACTAAACCCCTGTTTTTAACGCAGACTGTTGGACAGGTTAATTTGGTCAGTTGGCAGACTGGTTGGTGAGTTGAGCTATGGAATGTTTTGTTTTTGACTTTCAAAAATATAAGGTCCACTTATCAGATTCCTCATCCCCTCTGATGGCCCATTGTAAACATTTTTAGGGGGGATGTTTTGGACAGGTAACTCTCTCCACTTCATTGAGAGCTGAATGTATACATAATGTGTATTACTTTGGCCAGCCCCTCCTTACTTACACTATTGGCAGCCCACTGGACAGTTAAGAAGTGTCATAATACAAAAATATAAATACACACTGTACAAATCGAAGCACAATTTTACATTCTGCAATTACCTATCAAGTTAATAGGAGAACAAAACTTTAAACAGTAGCATTTGTAAGTATTCAGGCAGGCCCTTGCACTACATGCTTTGGTGAATTCATCCATAAATCTGACCACAAAAGAGGTAGGTATAGTGTGTATGGGTTTGGCAAATTCAGCAGATAGAGGATTGGTATCAGTTGACTTAGTGGTTGGGGGGAGGGAGGGTTCCAAATGAGTTTGGGACCCCAAAAAAGCCTCTGGTACTCTGCCTGAGTTTAAGGACAAAAATAACATTTAAAACACATTTTAGGGGGTGTTTAGGGTAAATCAGTACAATGGAGCTGACAAAATACATTGTTAAGTGACTAGGCTAGATGTGTATAGCATGCTGGGGAGGTTAGTGAAGGCAAATATGCATGAAGGACAAAAAAGGAGCATTCAAAGCTTCCAGTATGCATGAGGACAAAGATGACATTCACAGCATATTGCAATCATGATAATTAGGGAATGATGAAAGAAATACAATACATTAGCAAACATTAAATACAAACATTACATACATAGAATGTGATGTTAAAGGATAAAACTTACCTTAATATAGTCCTGCAGGACCTGAACGATGGCAGAACAGGTCTCTGGAATAATGATCCCCAGGGCCTGGGGTGAGATGCCTTTCGAGAACTTGATGTCCTGCAGACTTCCCCCCATCGCCAAGTACCGCAAGGTGGCGACTAGCAATTGTTCCGGAGTGATGGCTTGCCGCATGCAGGTGTCCTGGTTCGTAATATAAGGGGACAGCAAAGCCAACAGAAGGTGAAAAACGGGGTCATCCCGTCATCCGGAGATAATTCCTGAAATCATCAGATTAGTCTCACGGATCTCCCGCAACAAAGGCATATGAGAGAATTGGTCACACTGGAGCAACCAATTCTTCGTCCATAAAATCCTCCTTCCCCTGTTCATGGACTGGTCTTGGGTCAAAGTAAGAACCCCAACACCAACGGTCGGCTGGTCAGAACGAACTAACAGAACGCACTGAAAATCAGAAAGGCCTGAGAAGAGTCACCTGAAAAGAACGCACTGAAAAACAGAAGCGAACTATAAAAGAATGCACTGAAAAACTGACCACACGCACTGAAAAACAGATACGAGCCCACAAACACAAACTGAAGAGCAGTAACGAATTGAAAAGCACGAGGCTGAAAAGTGCGAATCGTCTCTCACCAAACTTCTACTAACACAAGATAAATACGAGATTAGCAGAAAGAGCCCAAAGGGTGGCGCACTGGCTATTGAACTTCCTTTTTCTAGTCCCATCGTACGTGTTGTACGTCAGTGCGTTCTTGCCGATCGGAATTTCCGACAACATTTGTGCGACTGCGTGTATGCAAGATAAGTTTCAGCCAACATCCGTCGGAAATAAATCCACGGTTTGGTTGTCAGAAATTCTGATCGTCTGTATGCGGCATAAGAGTTTATATAGTGCTGTGTAGGGATGAGCTTCGAGTTCAAGTCGAACTCATGTTCGACTCGAACATTGGCTGTTCGCAAGTTCGCCGAACAGCGAACAATTTGGGGTGTTTGCGGCAAATTCGAATGTCGCTGAACACCCTTTAAAAGTCTATGGGAGAAATCAAAAGTGCTAATTTTAAAGGCTTATATGCAAGTTATTGTCATAAAAAGTGTTTGGGGACCTGGGTCCTGCCCCAGGGGACATAGATCAATGCAAAAAAAAGTTTTAAAAACGGCCGTTTTTTCAGGAGCAGTGATTTTAATAATGCTTAAAGTCAAACAATAAAAGTGTAATATCCCTTTAAATTTCGTAGCTGGGGGGTGTCTATAGTATGCCTGTAAAGGGGTGCATGTTTCCCGTGTTTAAAACAGTCTGACAGCAAAATGACATTTCGAAGGAAAAAACCCATTTAAAACTACTCGCGGCTATTGCATTGCCGGTCCAACAATACACATAGAAGTTCATTGATAAAAACGGCATGGGAATTCCCCACAGGGGAACCCCGAACCAAAATTTAAAAAAAAAAAATGACGTGGGGGTCCCCCTAAATTCCATACTAGACCCTTCAGGTCTGTTATGGATTTTAAGGGAACCCCGCGCCAAAAAAAAAGAAAAAAAAACGGCGTGGGGTCCCCCCAAAAATCCATACCAGACCCTTATCCGAGCACGCAACCTGGCAGGCTGCAGGAAAAGAGGGGGGATGAGAGTGCGCCCCCCCCTGAACCGTACCAGGCCACATGCCCTCAACATTGGGAGGGTGCTTTGGGGTAGCCCCCCAAAACACCTTGTCCCCATGTTGATGAGGACAAGGGCCTCATCCCCACAACCCTGGCCGGTGGTTGTGGGGGTCTGCGGGCGGGGGGCTTATCAGAATCTGGAAGCCCCCTTTAACAAGGGGACCCACAGATCCCGGCCCCCCCTGTGTGAAATGGTAAGGGGGTACTTACCCCTACCATTTCACTAAAAAACTGTCAAAAATGTTAAAAATGGTAAGAGACAGTTTTTGACAATTCCTTTATTTAAATGCTTCTTCTTTCTTCTTTCTTCCTTCATCTTCTTCTTCTTCTGGTTCTTCTGGTTCTTCCTCCGGCGTTCTCGTCCAGCATCTCCTCCGCGGCGTCTTCTATCTTCTTCTCCTCGGGCCACTCCGCACCCATGGCATGGGGGGAGGCTCCCGCTCTTCTCTTCATCTTCTTCTTCATCTTCTTCTCTTCTTCCTTTCTTCTCTTCTTCTCTTCTTCATTTTCTTCTCTGGGCCGCTCCGCATCCATGCTGGCATGGAGGGAGGCTCCCGCTGTGTGACGGCGTCTCCTCGTCTGTCGGTTCTTAAATAATGGGGGGCGGGGCCACCCGGTGACCCCACCCCTCTCTGACGCACGGGACATGACGGGACTTCCCTGTGGCATTCCCCATGACGTCACAGGGAAGTCCCCTCAAGTCACCGTGCGTCAGAGGGGGGTGGGGTCACCGGGTGGCCCCACCCCCCCGTTATTTAAGAACCGTCAGACAAGGAGACACCGTCACACAGCGGGAGCCTCCCTCCATACCAGCATGGATGCGGAGCAGCCCGGAGAAGAAAATGAAGAAGAGAAGAAGAGAAGAAAAGAAGAAGAGAAGAAGATGAAGAAGATGAAGAGAAGAGCGGGCGCCTCCCCCCATGCCATGGGTGCGGAGCGGCCCGAGGAGAAGAAGATAGAAGACGCCGCGGAGGAGATGCTGGACGAGAACGCCAGAGGAAGAACCAGAAGAGCCAGAAGAACCAGAAGAAGAAGATGAAGGAAGATAGAAGAAAGAAGAAAGAAGAAGCATTTAAATAAAGGAATTGTCAAAAACTGTCTTTTGTCATTTTTAACATTTTTGACAGTTTTTTAGTGAAATGGTAGGGGTACTTTTGTACCCCCTTACCATTTCACACAGGGGGGCGGGATCTGGGGGTCCCCTTGTTAAAGGGGGCTTCCAGATTCCGATAAGCCCCCCGCCCGCAGACCCCCACAACCACCGGCCAGGGTTGTGGGGATGAGGCATAGGGACAAGGTGTTTTGGGGGGCTACCCCAAAGCACCCTCCCAATGTTGAGGGCATGTGGCTTGGTACGGTTCAGGAGGGGGGGCGCTCTCTCGTCCCCCCCTTCTTTTCCTGCGGCCTGCCAGGTTGCGTGCTTGGATAAGGGTCTGGTATGGATTTTTGGGGGGCCCCACGCAGTTTTTTTTTTGGCGCGGGGTTCCCCTTAGGTCTGGTATGGAATTTAGGGGACCCCCACATCATTTTTTTTTATTTTGGCCGGGGTTCCCCTTAATATCCATACCATACCTGAAGGGCCTGGTATGGAATTTAGGGGGACCCCCACGTCATTTTTTTTTTTAAATTTTGGTTGGGGGTTCCCCTGTGTATTGTCGGACCGGCAATGCAATAGCCGCGAGTAGTTTTAAATGGGTTTTTTCCTTCGAAATGTCATTTTGCTGTCAGACTGTTCTAAACACAGGAAACATGCGCCCCTTTACAGGCATACTATAGACACCCCCCAGCTACGAAATTTAAAGGGATATTATACTTTTATTGTTTGACTTTAAGCATTATTAAAATCACTGCTCCTGAAAAAACGGCCGTTTTTAAAACTTTTTTTGCATTAATCCATGTCCCCTGGGGCAGGACCCAGGTCCCCAAACACTTTTTATGACAATAACTTGCATATAAGCCTTTAAAATTAGCACTTTTGATTATTCATGTTCGTGTCCCATAGACTTTAACGGTGTTCACGTGTTCGAACGAACTTTTTTCCTGTTCGCATGTTCTGGTGGGAACCGAACAAGGGGGTGTTCGGCTCATCCCTAGTGCTGTGATTCTTTAATATCGCGATGATTCCTTTAATGCGCCATCCATGCAGGAAAAGTTCTTTAACCACTTGACGACCGCCTCACGCCGATGTACGTCGGCAAAGTGGCACAGACAGGCAAAATCACGTACAGGGTACGTGATTTGCCTTCCGCGGGTGGGGGGTCCGATCGGACCCCCCCCCGGTGCCCGAGGCGGTCGTCGTTTGTCCAGCGGCGATCGGTGATGAGGGGGAGACCATCCGTTCGTGGCCCCCCCCTCGCGATCGCCGCCGGCCAATGAGAATCTTCCTTTGCTGCTGTATGCTAAACAGCAGCAAAGGAAGTGATGTCATCTCCCCTCGGGTCGGTATTTTCCGTTCCGGCCCGAGGAGAGACGACAAGTATGTGAGTGCACAAACACTACACACACAGTAGAACATGCCAGGCACACAAATCACCCCGATCCCCCCCCCGATCGCCCCCCGATCCCCCCCCAATCACCCCCCCCCCCTGTCACAAACTGACACCAGCAGTTTTTTTTTTGTTTTTTTTTTTTTTTTTCTGATTACTGCTAGTTGTCAGTTTGTGACAGTAAATGTGTTAGGGCAGTTAGTATTACCCCCCTTTAGGTCTAGGGTACCCCCCTAACCCCCCCTAATAAAGTTTTAACCCCTTGATCACCCCCTGTCACCAGTGTCGCTAAGCGATCATTTTTCTGATCGCTGTATTAGTGTCGCTGGTGATGCTAGTTAGTGAGGTAAATATTTAGGTTCGCCGTCAGCGTTTTATAGCGTCAGGGACCCCCATATACTACCTAATAAATGTTTTAACCCCTTGATTGCCCCCTAGTTAACCCTTTCACCACTGATCACCGTATAACCGTTACGGTTGACGCTGGTTAGTTTGTTTATTTTTTTATAGTGTCAGGGCACCCGCCGTTTATTACCGAATAAAGGTTTAGCCCCCTGATCGCCCGGCGGTGATATGCGTCGCCCCAGGCAGCGTCAGATTAGCGCCAGTACCGCGAACACCCACGCACGCAGCACACGCCTCCCTTAGTGGTATAGTATCTGAACGCATCAATATCTGATCCGATCTGATCTATACTAGCGTCCCCAGCAGTTTAGGGTTCCCAAAAACGCAGTGTTAGCGGGATCAGCCCAGATACCCGCTAGCACCTGCGTTTTGCCCCTCCGCCCGGCCCGGCCCAGCCCACCCAAGTGCAGTATCGATCGATCACTGTCACTTACAAAACACTAAACGCATAACTGCAGCGTTCGCAGAGTCAGGCCTGATCCCTGCGATCGCTAACAGTTTTTTTGGTAGCATTTTGGTGAACTGGCAAGCACCAGCCCCAGGCGTCAGGTTAGCGCCAGTACCACTAACACCCACGCACGCAGCATACGCCTCTCTTAGTGGTATAGTATCTGAACGGATCAATATCTGATCCGATCAAATCTATACTAGCGTCCCCAGCAGTTTAGGGTTCCCAAAAACGCAGTGTTAGCGGAATCAGCCCAGATACCTGCTAGCACCTGCGTTTTGCCCCTCCGCCCGGCCCAGCCCAGCCCACCCAAGTGCAGTATCGATCGATTACTGACACTTACAAAACACTAAACGCATAACTGCAGCGTTCGCAGAGTCAGGCCTGATCCCTGCGATCGCTAACAGTTTTTTTGGTAGTATTTTGGTGAACTGGCAAGCACCAGCCCCAGGCAGCGTCAGATTAGTGCCAGTACCGCTAACACCCACGCACACACCGTACACCTCCCTTAGTGGTATAGTATCTGATCGCATCAATATCTGATCCGATCATATCTATACTAGCGTCACCAGCAGTTTAGGGTTCCCAAAAACGCAGTGTTAGCGGGATCAGCCCAGATACCTGCTAGCACCTGCGTTTTGCCCCTCCGCCCGGCCCGGCCCAGCCCACCCAAGTGCAGTATCGATCGATCACTGTCACTTACAAAACACTAAACGCATAACTGCAGCGTTCGCAGAGTCAGGCCTGATCCCTGCGATCGCTAACAGTTTTTTGGTAGCGTTTTGGTGAACTGGCAAGCGCCAGCGGCCTAGTACACCCCGGTCGTAGTCAAACCAGCACTGCAGTAACACTTGGTGACGTGGCGAGTCCCATAAGTGCAGTTGAAGCTGGTGAGGTGGCAAGCACAAGTAGTGTCCCGCTGCCACCAAAAAGACAAACACAGGCCCGTCGTGCCCATAGTGCCCTTCCTGCTGCATTCGCCAATCCTAATTGGGAACCCACCGCTTCTGCAGCGCCCATACTTCCCCCATTCACATCCCCAACCAAATGCAGTCGGCTGCATGAGAGGCATTTTTATGTCCTCCCAAGTACCCCTACCCAACGAACCCCCCAAAAAAGATGTCGTGTCTGCAGCAAGCGCGGATATAGGCGTGACGCCCACTATTATTGTCCCTCCTGTCCTGACAATCCTGGTCTTTGCATTGGTGAATGTTTTGAACGCTACCATGCACTAGTTGAGTATTAGCGTAGGGTACAGCATTGCACAGGCTAGGCGCACTTTCACAGGGTCTCCCAAGATGCCATCGCATTTTGAGAGACCCGAACCTGGAACCGGTTACCGTTATAAAAGTTAGTTACAAAAAAAGTGTAAAAAAAAAAAAAAAAAAATGAAATAAAAAAAAATAGTTGTTGTTTTATTGTTCTCTCTCTCTCTATTCTCTCTCTCTATTGTTCTGCTCTTTTTTACTGTATTCTATTCTGCAATGTTTTATTGTTATTGTTATTGTTATTGTTATTGTTATTGTTATTATGTTTTATCATGTTTGTTTTTCAGGTGTGTAATTATTTACACTTTACTGTGCTTTATTGTTAACCATTGTTAACCATTTTTTTGTCTTCAGGTACGCCATTCACGACTTTGAGTGGTTATACCAGAATGATGCCTGCAGGTTTAGGTATCATCTTGGTATCATTCTTTTCAGCCAGCGGTCGGCTTTCATGTAAAAGCAATCCTAGCGGCTAATTAGCCTCTAGACTGCTTTTACAAGCCGTGGGAGGGAATGCCCCCCCCCCCCCCACCGTCTTCCGTGTTTTTCTCTGGCTCTCCTGTCTCAACAGGGAACCTGAGAATGCAGCCGGTGATTCAGCCAGCTGACCATAGAGCTGATCAGAGACCAGAGTGGCTCCAAACATCTCTATGGCCTAAGAAACCGGAAGCTACGAGTATTTCATGACTTAGATTTCGCCGGATGTAAATAGCGCCATTGGGAAATTGGGGAAGCATTTTATCACACCGATCTTGGTGTGGTCAGATGCTTTGAGGGCAGAGGAGAGATCTAGGGTCTAATAGACCACAATTTTTTCAAAAAAGAGTACCTGTCACTACCTATTGCTATCATAGGGGATATTTACATTCCCCGAGATAACAATAAAAATGATTAAAAAAAAAAATATGAAAGGAACAGTTTAAAAGTAAGATTAAAAAAGCAAAAAAATAATAAAGAAAAAAAAAAAAAACCAAAAAAACACCCCTGTCGCCCCCTGCTCTCGCGCTAAGGCAAACGCAAGCGGCGGTCTGTCGTCAAATGTAAACAGCAATTGCACCATGCATGTGAGGTATCACCGCGAAGGCCAGATCGAGTGCAGTCATTTTTCCAGTAGACCTCCTCTGTAAATCTAAAGTGGTAACCTGTAAAGGCTTTTGAAGGCTTTTAAACATGTATTTATTTTGTTGCCACTGCACGTTTGTGCGCAATTTTAAAGCATGTCATGTTTGGTATCCATGTACTCGGCCTAAGATCATCTTTTTTATTTCATCAAACATTTGGGCAATATAGTGTGTTTTAGTGCATTAAAATTAAAAAAAGTGTGTTTTTTCCCCAAAAAATGCGTTTGAAAAATCGCTGCGCAATTACTGTGTGAAAAAAAAAAATGAAACACCCACCATTTTAATCTGTAGGGCATTTGCTTTAAAAAAATATATAATGTTTGGGGGTTCAAAGTAATTTTTTTGCAAAAAAAAAAAACTTTTTCATGTAAACAATAAGTGTCAGAAAGGGCTTTGTCTTCAAGTGGTTAGAAGAGTGGGTGATGTGTGACATAAGCTTCTAAATGTTGTGCATAAAATGCCAGGACAGTTCAAAACCCCCCCAAATGACCCCATTTTGGAAAGTAGACACCCCAAGCTATTTGCTGAGAGGCATGTCGAGTCCATGGAATATTTTATATTGCGACACAAGTTGCGGGAAAGAGACAAATTTTTTTTTTTTTTTTTTTTTTTTGCACAAAGTTGTCACTAAATGATATATTGCTCAAACATGCCATGGAAATATGTGAAATTACACCCCAAAATACATTCTGCTGCTTCTCCTGAGTACGGGGATACCACATGTGTGAGACTTTTTGGGAGCCTAGCCGCGTACGGGACCCCGAAAACCAAGCACCGCCTTCAGGCTTTCTAAGGGCGTGAATTTTTGATTTCACTCTTCACTGCCTATCACAGTTTCGGAGGCCATGGAATGCCCAGGTGGCACAAAACCCCCCCAAATGACCCCATTTTGGAAAGTAGACACCCCAAGCTATTTGCTGAGAGGTATAGTGAGTATTTTGCAGACCTCACTTTTTGTCACAAAGTTTTGAAAATTGAAAAAAGAAAAAAAAAATGTTTTTTCTTGTCTTTCTTCATTTTCAAAAACAAATGAGAGCTGCAAAATACTCACCATGCCTCTCAGCAAATAGCTTGGGATGTCTACTTTCCAAAATGGGGTCATTTGGGGGGGTTTTGTGCCACCTGGGCATTCCATGGCCTCCGAAACTGTGATAGGCAGTAAAGAGTGAAATCAAAAATTTTTACCCTTAGAAATCCTGAAGGCAGTGATTGGTTTTCGGGGTCCAGTACGCGGCTAGGCTCCCAAAAAGTCCCACACATGTGGTATCCCCATACTCAGGAGAAGCAGCTAAATGTATTTTGGGGTGCAATTCCACATATGCCCATGGCCTGTGTGAGCAATATATCATTTAGTGACAACTTTATGAAAAAAAAAAAAAAAAAAAAAAAAAGTGTCACTTTCCCGCAACTTGTGTCAAAATATAAAATATTCCATGGACTCAATATGCCTCTCAGCAAATAGCTTGGGGTGTCTACTTTCCAAAATGGGGTCATTTTGGGGGGTTTTGTGCCACCTGGGCATTCCATGGCCTCCGAAACTGTGATAGGCAGTGAAGAGTGAAAGCAAAAATTTACACCCTTAGAAATCCTGAAGGCGGTGATTGGTTTTCGGGGCCCCGTACGCGGCTAGGCTCCCAAAAAGTCCCACACATGTGGTATCCCCATACTCAGGAGAAGCAGCAGAATGTATTTTGGGGTGCAATTCCACATAGGCCCATGGCCTGTGTGAGCAATATATCATTTAGTGACGACTTTTTGTAAATATTTTTTTTTTTTTTTTTTTTTGTCATTTTTCAATCACTTGGGACAAAAAAAATAAATATTCAATGGGTTCAACATGCCTCTCAGCAATTTCCTTGGGGTGTCTACTTTCCAAAATGGGGTCATTTGGGGGGGTTTTGTACTGCCCTGCCATTTTAGCACCTCAAGAAATGACATAGGCAGTCATAAACTAAAAGCTGTGTAAATTCCAGAAAATGTACCCTAGTTTGTAGACGCTATAACTTTTGTGCAAACCAATAAATATACGCTTATTGACTTTTTTTTTACCAAAGACATGTGGCCGAATACATTTTGGCCTAAATGTATGACTAAAATTTAGTTTATTGGATTTTTTTTATAACAAAAAGTAGAAAATATCATTTTTTTTCAAAATTTTCGGTCTTTTTCCGTTTATAGCGCAAAAAATAAAAACCGCAGAGGTGATCAAATACCATCAAAAGAAAGCTCTATTTGTGGGAAGAAAAGGACGCAAATTTCGTTTGGGTACAGCATTGCATGACCGCGCAATTAGCAGTTAAAGCGACGCAGTGCCAAATTGGAAAAAGACCTCTGGTCCTTAGGCAGCATAATGGTCCGGGGCTCAAGTGGTTAAAAAGTGCAATCCGTGCAGAAATATATGGCAAAGGTAATGAAAGTGCTGTGCTCCCCTTCTTTCTGTGCCCTCACTCACTAGCTATTCATGTAAAGATTGCCTGTACGGGTGAAATATATCTTTCATAGATGTGTCTTTATCCTCTTCCACACGTCCCCAATAGTTAGATGTACTCATGGGATAAGAAATAGAGCATACATGCGTGATATCGTTTAAAAAGATTTTATTAAAATACAATATGCACTCACATGTTAGTTCTTCATGACAAACATATAAAACACAGTACAATCCACAGTTTGCCTTCAAAAATCCAAGAAATGGCATCACCGGAAGTCTCTGTAACTAATGCATTTCACTCCACCTTGGGAACGTCATCAGAGGCCCCCTCAGTATAGTGGAGTTCACATCAGCTTCTCTACTATTGCATCAACTGTTTCAGTTTTTTGCAATTATATCCATCAATTAACCCAATTAGTAGGTGGAGCCTTTGATACTCTAGCCACTATATATTTCAAAGTTTAATGTCTTATTGTAGTTATGATTAAAGCTGTATAGGCTGAATTGTGTCAACTGATTGCATCTGAGTACTGTACACTGTGGTTTCCTGAATAAACAACAAGATTTTAGAGCAAAATCGGTTGTGCGGATCATCTTTATGGACTAATACTCTCAGATGGGTGACCGTGGATCAAACACTTGTGAGCTCTGCGGATGATGGACCATATGGGTAGTAGCACTGAAATCTCTGTTTGTATTATCCTATGCTGCATCTGCGCATCCCACCCCCCCACCACAGCACCTCTAAGACTAAGAACTGAGGGATCAAAGACCACTGAGTCAGTTCTTTGTCTTCAGTGAGCAGAGAGCTGGGGTGGGAATGGCTGGCTCAGGTTCTCAACAGTTCGCTGAGAGGCTGAGCCAGCTGCTGGTTCAGGCATCTGGGTAGACTCGGACATTAAAGTCGGGATCTCTCAAAAGTCTAGACCGGCTGAGTGATGTCAGCCTATAGTGGGGTTTAGCCTGCTGTCGGCTGAATACGGGTCACAGGAGTGAAGAATGCAGTGACTTCCTGTGTTCTCCAGGAGAAGTAGGACCAAAAGATCTTGGCCCTACTTCTCCTTTAAATTAATTATATTAACATTATCTAAAGCAGGTAAAGAGCTGGTTTACCAAAAAAGCATCATTCCACCAGCACCAGAGAGCACATGCAGGATACAAAACCTAATCAGTCTACTCAAAACTTTGCTACCAGAGGTAGATGCTGAGAAAGCATTTGATATAATTCATTGGGGCAGCATGGAACAAGATCTCCCAAAATCTGTCATGATGGGTAGTATTCTTTCAGTCATAATGGCTTTACAGTGGGGACGGAAAGTATTCAGACCCCCTTAAATTTTTCACTCTTTGTTATATTGCAGCCATTTGCTAAAATCATTTAAGTTAATTTTTTTCCTCATTAATGTACACACAGCACCCCATATTGACAGAAAAACATAGAATTGTTGACATTTTTGCAGATTTTTTAAAAAGAAAAACTGAAATATCACATGGTCCTATGTATTCAGACCCTTTGCTCAGTATTTAGTAGAAGCACCCTTTGGATCTAATACAGCCATGAGTCTTTTTGGGAAAGATGCACAGTTTTTCACACCTGGATTTTGGGGATCCTCTGCCATTCCTCCTTGCAGATCCTCTCCAGTTCTGTTAGGTTGGATGGTAAATGTTGGTGGACAGCCATTTTTAAGTCTCTCCAGAGATGCTCAATTGGGTTTAAGTCAGGGCTCTGGCTGGGCCATTCTAGAATAGTCACGGAGTTGTTGTGAAGCCACTCCTTCGTTATTTTAGCTGTGTGCTTAGGGTTATTGTCTTGTTGGAAGGTAAACCTTCGGCCCAGTCTGAGGTCCTGAGCACTCTGGAGAAGGTTTTCGTCCAGGATATCTTTTTTTTTTTTTTAAACAAAAAGCTTTTATTAATGTTTGAAAATAACTGTACTTGGCCACATTCATCTTTCCCTAGATTGCAACAAGTCGTCCTGTCCCTGCAGCTTAAAAACACCCCCACAGCATGATGCTGCCACCACCAGGCTTCACTTTTGGGACTGTATTGGACAGGTGATGAGCAGTGCCTGGTTTTCTCAATACATACCACTTAGAATTAAGGCCAAAAACCAAAAAGTTCTATCTTGGTCTCATCAGACCAGAGAATCTTATTTCTCGTCATCTTGGAGTCCTTCAGGTGTTTTTTTAGCAAACACCATGTGGGCTTTCATGTGTCTTGCACTGAGGAGAGGCTTTATTTTTATGTATCTGAGCTCTTCAGGCAGTTCCTTTGACCTCATGATTCTCATTTCCTCTGACATGCACTGTGAGCTGTAAGGTCTTATATAGACAGGTGTGTGGCTTTCCTAATCTAATCCAATCAGTATAATCAAACACAGCTTCACTCAAATGAAGGTGTGGAACCATCTCAAGGATGATCTGAAGAAATGGACAGCACCTGAGTTAAATATGTGAGTGTCACAGCAAAGGGTCTGAATACTTTGGACCATGTGATATTTCAGTTTTTCTTTTTTAATAAATCTGCAAAAATGTCAACAATTCTGTGTTTTTCTGTCAATATGGGGTGCTGTGTGTACATTAATGAGGAAAAAAATGAACTTAAATGAATTTAGCAAATGGCTTCAATATAATAAAGACTGAAAAATTAAAGGGGGTCTGAATACTTTTCACCCCCACTGTATATAGTAGCCTCACAGCGCGTATATATAAAATTTGAGCATTTATTTTAAAGTCGTTCCCATAGACTCCCACAATCAATAGGCTAGGGTTATGGGGAAGAGACTCTTCTCCTCATCAACATGGGAAAAAAGTGCTTTTCCCCTTATCAAGGTACCCTCTCCATAATGAGGAGATAAGGTCTGGTATGATCCAGGAGTATGGACACTCATGCTGCCCCTTCCTTTTATTTGAGCAATAATATTTCCCGTCTTTTATTGTGGCTTGGATGGCCTCGGATGCAGACAAGCAGTGCTAGCTCTCCTCTACAGGCCTGCCTTCTACAGCTTACTGCAGCATCTCTACCGAATGGATATGGGGAAACGAAAGAAGCCCATGGACCCCAAGGTTTCCGTCCACAACACCCGATCCTCCTCTGTGCACCCACGGTAACTGAATATATTTTAACCACTGAGGAGTGGAGTGGCAGCATGCTTCCAAGATGGCACCAGCTTTTCTCTGCAGTGGCTTCTGCCAGCAGCCGTTCACAGGGGTACAGCTCAGATGGCTATCTGTCCGCGGCTCAAACCTCTGCCTCCTCTGCTTACCTTCCTATCACAGCTCCTGCATTTCCTCTGAGTTCACCTAATGTCTCAGTCATTCCCCATGTGCCTTGTAGAGCCGCTACCTCCAGCAAGAACCCAGGCAGCCCAGTCCCCCCCTGACTGGGAGACATCTGCACCTGAATAGGACCCCCAGCAGTCCCTCCCTCTCTACTCCCGGGCACCCAGGGGTAGGTTCCCATCTGCTTCCTCCCTCCAGGGAAACCCCTAACCATCAGTAGACCTCCACTTCCCCACAGCCAGCCAGCCATCATGGGGCTCATTCTCATTATGGACATCATTCATCCTTTTCTAAATCAAAAAAATCACATCCTAACACATCTCAACTGTCCCCCCAGAGTCATCATGCTCCTTCTGCTTCACGATTATCTGGGGTGGACCATGGTCACAGGGACCCTGCTGGACAATGACACGCATCTGGATGCCTATACCTCTTGGCGAGATTACATCCACTGTATGCCTACGAAACAAGATTTCGGCCTATTAATTCAGGAGGTTTGTGAGACATGAAGATCTGAAATCAATATGCTTTAAGCAGATCTCCCCATCTCTCCACTAAAGTAACCTACCTGGAAGAGGACATCCATGCATGACACTAAGCAAGAACTTTCACAAATCTACGACCCTCCTGCCGCCTCCACTCTCTGAGATTTCCAACGCCATCTCCAGGACCTGTATAACAGGGGCAAGCGCAATAATATCAGGGTCTGAGGCCTACCAGTGGCGATGCCAGATGCGAACTTGAAAATCACTCTGCAAACCATTTTTAAAAACATATTGCGGTGCCCAACTGAACATAAGATTAAGCTGGACCACGCTCATCATGCCCTTCCCCCTCAGGAGTCCATGACTTCAACCTTAAGGAGAAAACTATGCAAAAGCATACAATATGCTGTCTATCAAGTTTGATGGGGTCCCTTACAGCTTTTCTCGGACTTATCCTGAATCACCTTCCAACAACGCCGTCTAATACAACCACTCCTCACCATACTGTGGGATAACAATATCCAATGCCACTGGGGTCCCCCCTTCAACTTGACAGGTTGATCCAACACATAACAGTTTCCTAGAAGATCTCCAGTCCTTCCGCAGGGACCTTGACATTACAATACCACCCACCAGCAAGTTCTTGCTGTCTGGGAGCCTCTCCCATTTCCCCCTCTGCACCTGGATCCTTGGGTGCGTCTAAGACCACACTCCTCCACAACTTCTTCTCCATCCTCCCACTATGGATGACTGGTTGGATGTGGCTGCACCCCTATGCTCTCACCTACCTACTGTAGACTCCTAACCTTTAGAACCTTTTTCTAAGTTTCTTGAACTTCCTTTTTATGTTCTAGTTGTTAGCTTAGGGAACTTCCACTTTGCCATCTTACCTCTGGATAAGCCAGTACTGACCTTTATGCTTTAAATGGCTAATTTGGAATATCTGAGGTTTATAGCAGGTTAAAAATCTGCGCATGTTGATGTCCCTTCCCCTGGTACCACTCATTTGTTTATTCCTCATCTGTCGCCTCCATTTTAGTGGCTGACAACTTTAGATGTTGTTGTCCTGCCTCCTCCTCTGTATTCCCCTCTTTAACTAGGCTGTACAGCCTTTCTTGACCGATTATAGCTAGAACAAGTACCGGTTCAGGGAACCTATTAATTTCTCTTTGGATTCCATGTGTTTGGAAGAGTTGGCTACAAATCCCAGTTGGATCCCCCTCTGTAATTTCTATGGCATAGCTCTCCTGGGCTTCACATATTTGCTTCTTCTTGCTGCTAGCAGTTTTGATTTATATTTACAGTTATAGGCAGGCCTGGGAAAGGGACCTCCATCTCCTTGGTCTTATGACCCTCCCCCTTTAGGGATTCTTGACGGTTCTGACTTTTTTTACTTGGCCGGAGTCATTACCTTTCTCCTGTCGGGTGGGACCAGTCGAGAACCCCTATCCCGCCATTTTCTTTGGGCAGGTTACAGTGTGATATATTAGCATTTGTTATGATTGTTTTGTTCTTTGATTTGTTTCACCTTGTCTCTCTTTTTTCTGGTTCTACCCTTTCTCTCTACTCTCCTCCACCTGCCGCATGGCTACCCACCATCTCTGGAGTCTCAGTCCTGCCCAGCCACGCTCACACCACAGGCCTTGGATTTACTACAGGACTCTTTTCATCCACCTACTGAATGACTTGACAGCCTCTGGGCAACTAAGCATGACACTGCTTTTTCTTCTTCTACATCTACCATGATTGACATACTATCTTTAAATGTGAAATTCTTTAATTCTAACGTTAAGCATAGCTTGACTCTGCAAATGTTCAGATGGTCAATCAAGGGCATTGCCTTTATCCAAGCAATATACCTAATTAAAGCCAGCACCATGGTGTTTGCTCTCAAAAGCTTTCCCCAAATATACCTTGACTCCAACCCATGGCGGAGGGTGGGTGTGGCAATCCTTTTTAAGTAGGGTTCCCCCTTCCAATTAAAATCTTCATATGCCGACCCTTTGGGGCACTGCCTTATCCTATATCCTGAAGGCTATCACCCACCTATACTCAGATCCAGCACCCTCTGGCAAGACCCCATATGCTACTTCTTTTTTACCATGTCCAACGGCACAAGGCGAGGGTGCTTCTTGTCCCCGCCTCTTTGCCCTCTGTTTTGAACCCCTGGCAGCCCATATCAGACAAATCCAAATATACATGGCATCTCGGTTATTAGATTATCATTCCAAATTCCTGATTTAGCAATTATAGGAGTTATATTATATTCATGGCAAGCTTGCAAAATATATTTGGTTTTATGATTAATCATAATATTAATATGTGTGAATGACCTTAATCAGGTGATAAGTAATAAAGTTCTTCATCTGAGTCAGTAATATGTCAGATATTTGGTATAGAAAGTCATGGGAAGTTAAGAATAAACAGGATACATGTAATTAGAGGAATTATACATATATTTGTTTAAATACTGTTAGGATTAGTGTAATCTCAATAATATTGAATAATATTTGTGTGTATTTACTTAACCAGTTCCATACCGGACCATAGTAATATGACGCCGGCAGGAACACTCTCTCCCTCCGGGTGGACATCATATGCCGTCCTCCGCTTCTCGCTGCTACTGCGGGCCTCCGGGGGCCCACAGCGCGGCGATCGGGGATCAGGCGTGTCCCTCGGGACACAGCCCCATCCCGATCAGGGTAAAGAGCCAATGAAATTGGCCATTTACCACATGACCAGCTGTGTCCAATCACAGCCGGTCACTTTGAAGCTCATTGTGTGTGCCCCCGGGGGCATGCAGTGCGGTGACCAGGGATCAGGCATGTCCCTCGGGACACAGTCCCTCCCTGATCAGGGTAAAGAGCCAGTGAAATTGGCTCTTTACCACGTGACCGGCTGTGTCCAATCACAGCCGATCACTTTGAAGAAGATCAGTATGCACGCTGCTAGTGTGCACCCCCCCGGGGGTGCGCAACGCGGCGATCGGGGATGAGGCTTGTCCCTTGGACAAAGCCCAGCTCAAATCAGGGTAAAGAGCCAATGAAATTGGCTCTTTACCACATAATCGGCTGTGTACAATCACAGCTGGTCACAAGTGTAAACATACCAGGCAGTCCCCGAGTTACGAAGAGGTTAAGGACTGCCTGTTTGTTCTTAAGTCGGATTTGTTCGTAAGTCAGAATGGCAGAGGCATCATTTTCCGATGTTTTCCGATGTCGTTTTCCAATGTTTTCCGCTGTTTTCCGATGTGCCCACCGATGCTGCCGCCCGTTCATAAGTAGGAGTCGTTCGCAAGTCGGAGGTTCGGAACTCTGGGAACTCCTGTATCTTTTACTTTTTGCTATAATACATATCCCATATTTTTTATCAAAAAAACTATTTTTTTCCTCAATTTAGGCCGATATGTATTCTACTACATATTTTTGGTAAAAAAAGTGGCAAAAAGGGGAAGCGAGGTAACATAACCTCATTTTGCCCAGCCGTACCATTCTGCCACAGGAAAACTGTTGCGGATGGTTGGCAAGCGGTTAAAGCTCGTTGTGCACGCCTCTCATGTGTGCCCCCGGGGGTGATCGGGGATCAGGCATGTCCCTCAGGACACAGCCCCAATCAGGGTAAAGAGACAATGAAATTAGCTCTTTACCATGTGACCAGCTGTGTCCAATCACAATATCTCTGCCTGCTCTGACTCAGGACTTTTCATGGACCATGTGCCTGTTGCCTGGAACAATACTTTGGCTGCACTGACCATATCTCTGCCTGCTGCCTGTACTAACTATGGATAGTATCCCTGCCTGCTGAATGGACGATCCTTTTGCTGCTGCTGCCCACATCCCTGCCTGCTACCTGGACCAATGCTTTGGCTGTGTTGACAACAGCTCTACCTGTACTGGCTATGGACAGTATTCCTCCCTGCTGCCTGTTTTGCTGTCCACATTCCTGCCTGCTGCCTGGACCGATGCTCTCCTCTGTGGACCACTGCACTACTAAAACCGCAGGTAATCTTTTGTTTACTTTTTTCTCAGCAGAATGTATTTTGAATTGTAATTGGTATGTACAGTACATGCTATGTGTTAGAAATATGAAGGGCCTTCAACAATGTGATAGGTTGGCAGGAATTTATGTGTGTAATTTATGCTCCTGGAACGCCTGGAGGTGCTACTTGGATGTTGGGCCTCTGTATGTGGCCAGGTAAAAGTCTCACACATGTGGTATTGCCATACTCAGGAGGAGTAGCAGAATGTATGGTATTTTGGGGTGTAATTTCAAGTATGCATGTGATGTGTGAGAGAAATAACTTGTTAATATGACAATTTTGTGTAAAAAAAAAAAAAAGTCTTAATATTCTCAAGAATTATGGGGAAAAAATCACAACTTCAAAAAACTCACCATGCCTCTTACTAAATACCTTGGATTGTCTACTTTCTGAAAAGGTCATTTGGGGGGTATTTGTACTGTCCTGGCTTGTTAGTATCTCAAGAATTGAGATAGGCCGTCAGTACATCAGGTGTGATCAATTTTCAATGTTTTGCACCATAGCTTGTAGACTCTATAACTTTCACAGAGACTAAATAATATCCACTAATTTGGGTTATTTTTACCAACGATATGTAGCAGTATAAATTTTGGCCCAAATTTAAGAAGAAAAATTACTTATTGCTAAATTTTACAATAGAAACTAAACAAAAGTGGGTTTTCTTTCAAAATTTTTGCTCTTTTTTCGCTTATATTGCAAAAAAATAAAAAAAACCCAGCGGTGATTAAGTACCAAAGGAAAGCTCTATTTGTGAGAAAAAAGAGATAAAAATGTTTTTTGGGTACAGTGTAGCATGATTGAGTAATTGTCATTCAAAGTGTGAGAGCGCTGAAAGCTGAAAATCGGCTTGGGCAGGAAAGGTGTATAAGTGCCCTGTATTGAAGTGGTTAATTTATGTTGTATAAGTTGGTATTATGTGTTACATAAGTACACTTTTGGTTACACGACCTAACACAACGAGAGTCATGTATCAATACAAGATTAGAATGTTACATGTGGGCTTGTCAATCAAAGTCCATATATGACTTTATGAATTTAGTACCTCCTCTTGTTTGGAAAATATCTGAAGTTATCAGAATTAATGGTTTCCATACAAGGTTCTGAGCTTTGTGGAGTTATGACGTAGACATGTAACATATACTGTATATATAGCCAAGAGATCCATATTCAGGGGGACACACACAAGGAGAGATCACACAGGGGGAGGCTGACAAACGTTCACTCACATACACACATGAATGACTATCCATATACTCTGACAAGCTTAAACAGGAGCTTTCTCTCAGAAACCCAAAGACGTAATTTCCTGCATCTTTTTGCTCACACTAGGAAACATGGAGACATGAGGCACATATGCTTCCATAAGCTTGATATATTTTCATAAGTATTGCTTTTATTTCTTAAATTTTTACCTATACTGAACTGAACTGTTATACTTTTTACATTGTATTTATGATGCCAACTGTGTAACTATAAAATCACACTTTGTTTTTAAAGAGGAACTGCAATCTGCTGACATCATTTTTAATAAAAACATCTTTGTCATTCTGAACCTTCCCTCCAACCACTTTGCAAATTATTTTATATATACTGTGATTCTGTACTTGCCAAATATGGTACAGAAATCTCCCTTCACCATTTTAACTGTGGGCAACTGAAGCTGCTGCCTGTTCACTTCCTGGATTTACACAAAGGCACACCTCCAACTCTGCAGCCCTGCAGCTCTTGTTGGCCCTCTTATGACTCATCCCCCCTCCCTTCCCTGCAAACTCTCACAAGAGTGAGTGAGAGCTGCTCATGATGTCATAAGCCTAGGCTAATGACCAGACAAGAAACAGGAAGTGGGCTGTATAAGGTATTTACTGGCAGAAAAAAAAGTTTTACTATCTACTATTTACTATGCTACTGTTAAAACAACAAGGGCAGAAGATTTAAGATGGAGAATTAAAAAAATTACTGAAGTTCCACTTTAAGTCAGGCTGGCTATCAATGCTAATCATCCGGAAATGCCTAAAGTTAGATACTAAAATATTAGATATCTTCAATATTTTTCACCAGATAGCACTAGAGACGTAAAGATACCTATTTTCACAGATGATATTCTGCTGCCATTCTGATATGCTGATATTCTTTTACATCTCTCCAGCAATAAAATTAACATCACTAAAACAGAGCCCCTCCCCCTCAACATGCCTTAACAAACTTTACTCTGTCTATCCCAATTGTTTCTTTACTTATGGAAATCTTCTACATTAAAATACCTTGGTATTTAGCTTCCACCGTCCTATAATACACTTTACAAAGCTAACTTCCTCCCTCACTAGCTTTCACACAAGCTTTCCCCGTTTAGTCCTGTGGCTACTGTTAAAATGGCTATCTTGCCTAAATGTCTCTACCTTTTTGAGGCCTTGCTCATTCCTTTTCTGTCTCCACACTTTAAAAAATTCCAAACCGACCTGCTAAATTTCTTCTGGAACTAGAAAAGACATTGGACTGCTAAATGTATACTCTACGCGCCCCGGGATCAAGGAGGCCTTGCATTCCTGAATGTTGCTAAAGTAATTTCTCTCACCTCTTGGTATACGCTCCATGCCTATAACTGCTGGACAGAGGTCGAGAAGCTGTGGCTGGCTCTTGCCCCCTCAAACTCTGTGCTGTGTGGAATAGTGATCACCCAATTGACGATTCTCACCTGCTGGGGCTTATGTCTCTTTTGAAAACTCTATGGTATCATGCCAAGCATCCCTATTCCCTCACATTTGATGCTTCATTAGCAACTTCCTTTTTATTTATGTCTAATATCCCTGGCAGCTTGATCTCACAGATGTCCCACATTTGGAAGGAAAGGGCCTTGTTTCATTTTGGTCAGCTGGTGGATGCTAAAACTAGAATACTGTGCACTTTCCAGGACTTACAGGACACCTATGCCCTCCCTAGACAGGCCTTTTTTATCTACCTACAAATACGCTACTATGCACAATCCCTCACAACTGCCCTCTGATTCTCTAAACTATTGGATTTTGAAATAATTTGTCTAGAAAGCCCATCCTCCAAGGGCGTGATCTCTAAAATGTATAAATTCCTTATATCTGTCTTACATCACCTATGGCCCAGCATGCTAATATGAGAAATGGGAGCAGGCTCTGGCCTGAAAATGTGGCAAATCATTGGGTCCCATGCATCCAAAAGCTTTAAATGCATCTTATATAAGGAAAAACAGTATAAGATTCTCTTTCACTGGTACCAAACCCAAGTCCTGCTCCACTCCATTTACCACTCTGCTGGCTGCCATTGCTGGGGATGCAAAAAGGAAAAAGGCACATTGTAATAAATCTACTGGTCCATTCCATCCTGGATTCCTTTTGACCCTAAAACCTTTATTCTCTGCTTCCCCCCTCAACTCTTTTCTAAAACTTCTAAAAAAAACTCTAAGCAAACCCCCCCAGGTTTGTTGAACTGAATACCAGTATTCAGGGTGTGAAGAGGATGGAATATCTGACTGCTTTCCTGAGCTCCATAGACACTCATAACCAAGAATGCGGGTGAGTGAGTGGGCGGGCGGCTCCGCAGGTGAGAGAGCGGGCAGCTTCGATGGCGGGCTGGGCTGCCGGGCGACTCGGTTGGTGAGTGGGCGGAAGGCTCATGGCAGGCGGGTAAGAGAGTGGGTGAGCAGCTGGGTGGCTCAGTGGGTGAGCGGGCGGTTGGCCAAGAAGGGAGCCCTGCCTGCATCTCTGCAGTTCCGCCCTCACTGTGCAGGGAGCCACAGGCAGCAGAGAGATTACATCATCTCTCTGCTGCCTGACTGGTAATCTGCTGCTTGACTCTGGGACACAGCAAGAGACCACCTTAGCAGGAAAGTGACACAGCAAGTGACAATTGTATCAGGCAGTGACAATCAGCAACGTGTGACGGGTGACGTGGCAAGTGACAATCCGCAAAGTGTAGCAGGCAATGTGGCATGTGACAATCCGCAACGTGTGGCAGGTGACGTGGCAAGTGACAATCTGCATCTGGTGACAGACGACGTGGCAAGTGACAAGTGACAATCCGCAAGGTGTGGCAGGTGACGGTGGCAAGTGACATGTTCAGGGCTCCCACTGATTCTGCATTATGGCGAGTTGAACGATTCAATTTTATATAACAATGTAATAATAGAAAAAATGCACTTCAATCATCCTGACACTATAACAGCCATGGTAATAAATAAATGAAAAAAGCCTTTGCGCTGCTGTGATGTATTCAAAGATAAATAATTAATAATTAATAAATAAATAAATAAATATATCCAAATATAACCACCGCAATTTGTGGTGAAAAATCAAAGTGCAATATAGGTGCAGTGAAAGTGCAATGAATTCTGTCTGCAGCAAAATTTGATAGTGTTCACATCACACACAAAGAATAAATAAAACCAATAATGATCTCGCGCAACAGTATAAACACACCTAATTAAAAATGTTCTAAAGTCCAAACAAAAGTAATAAACGCATAAACCAGGTATAATAAATTGAGGAAGTAATCCGAGACACCCGAAATAAAATATAATAATAATAAAGACGTCCATGTAGTAATATATAAATCCTCTTCTAATCAGGCATCTTTCTAGTTGATAGTTTTCTCAAAAAAATGCTCTCATAAATATTTTAGTTTGCCCGCAAATCCTTATGAGTAAGAGATATGTACAATCCAAAAAACAAGCTCACAGAACTCTCCCCTCAACTCCTTGGATCATCAGCATATATCTCTATTAAAAGATCTTTTCTCCTATTCCAACAACTGCCACCAGGGTGTCCTCCGTCCCGACATATGTTGTACCTATACAGATGTTCCACATCCAGGTCTGCGCATCTCTGTGATAGTATCACACTCACAGAGGGGGAAGGGGGAGAGGAAAGAAACCTCCGATACAACCTAAAATATTTATGAGAGCATTTTTTTGAGAGAACTATCAACTAGAAAGATGCCTGAGTAGAAGAGGATCTATATATTACTACATGGACGTCTTTATTATTATTGTATTTTATTTCGGGTGTCTCGGATTACTTCCTCAATTTATTATCATTGGTTTATGCGTTTATCACTTTTGTTTGGACTTTAGAACATTTTTAGTTAGGTGTGTTTATAATGTTGCGCGAGATCATTATTGGTTTTATTTATAACAACCATGGTGGCGGGATGATTGAAGCTCCAACACCAGCCATTTCCCCGATAAATTTCCCCCCAAAAAAAATTTATTTTCTGGCAGTGCCCCTCCCGAGACTAGACTCTGGATCTGCCCCTCTACTGTACATGTGTGAAATACAGTCAATCCAACAATCATATATAATGATAAACCCTGTGTCATTGCATAAAATAATTCATCTATCATACAAAAATGATTTGTTTCTATGAAACAACCCAGATAGCAAGTAATTGTGCAAGTTTGAAAATGACTTGCTGGGGAGGTGCATGCGCGGAGTCTAGCAGGGCAGACATGCATTGTTAGAGCTCCACACCGCTGAGGAGAGAAGAGAAGGACAAAGCGGAGCCTGCAGGCTCAAAAGGTATCCATTTGAACCTTTTTGCCCCAGGGAACAAACTGTGAAAGTTTGGGCAGGAAAAATGGTACTGGGAGGAAGCCGTGGCAGAAATAAAAATCACCTCACAAAGAGCTCACAGGCACTCACTGCAACTAAAGCAGCTCCAGTCACCTCACAATATACAGCATCAGGGCGCTCTCACAGACAGAAAATGTCACAGCAAGACTCTCCATTTGAGTCAGATACAGAACAAATCCTCTCACAAACTTCTCCACAAGCCTCCTCAGCATCCCCAGTAATATTATTACAATTTGAAAAGATGCTTCATAAGGCTTTAAAACAAACCTCAGACCAAATAACAAACAGCCTAACCAAAGAAATAAGAGAGCTGGGAAACCGCACCGCCGCCTCAGAAATAAAAATGGATGAAATTGAAATTACAACCCAAGAAAATATAACAGAATTGGAACAATTAAAAGAAGAGAATTTAATACTTCAAACTAAGCTCGAAGATTACGAAAATAGAGCCAGACGTTCAAACTTGCGCATAAGGGGAATACCTGAAACTGTGACAGACCTGCAATCTAATATTACTGCTCTATTACAAGAACTAAAGCCAGATATCCCTATTGAACGTTTAGAACTGGACAGAGTACACAGAGCCCTCACAGCCAAAAAGAAAGATGGACCTCCACGTGATATAATCACAAAATTTCATTATTACAGAACGAAAGAACAAATACTAATTGCTGCAAGAGAAAAAAAGGAACTTAATTTTCCTTGTCAAAAGAAGTTTATTGAGTATACAATATTATAAAGATACATAAAGTAAGTTTACAAGGATCTATAAAGTAAGCTCATTGTTTTACAGTAGGGTTTATATAGGTAAATATCATGAAATTTCAAATATTAAACATTGGGTTCACGTAAACCTAAATTAAAGATATATATAATTTCCTTAGTTACTTTTGTAGGTATTTAAATGATTTATACCCACTATACATATTGTTTACAAGTAGAGTGTATATAGGTCAAATAAATTCTGATAATGAGCTTTAATCGTAAGGTGGAGAAAAGGAAAGAGAAAGAAGAAAAAGGGTTGAAAGGTAGAGGTATGGTCCACAAGGTTGTCCCGCTTGTCAGTTTATTATTCTTTTTAGTTCTCTTTGAAGCCTTAGAATGGGTGTCTCTGTAAGTCATTTAATCTGTTACCATGGCAACAGGACAGAGTCATTGAAGTTTGACAGGAACTGTTGTTTTATCCAAGGGTGCCAAAGTTTTTCAAATTCTGGAATTTGATTTTGTTCGATGGCTACCATCTTAGCATGGGACATTGTATTATTCATTCTGTGAATTGTTTCTGCTAGTACCAATGTAGGAGATTTCCATGCTTTGGCCACTGTTTGTTTTGCAGCCGTTATTAGTTGGATCATAAGTTTGAATTGAGAGAGTGTTAACCATTCCGGTTTTAGATTAAGTAAAGTTAAATATGGATCTGGTTGTATTATTTTTTTAAATATTTTAGATGCAATCACGAAGACTTCCTTCCAGAAGGTTTGGATTACTGGGCACGTCCACCATATGTGTAAATATGTGCCTATTTCTGGGCATCGTCGAAAACAAAGAGCTGAGGTATTAGGTGAATATTTTGCCACTCTAGCGGGTACAAGGTACCAGCGAGTTAGGACTTTATAATTTGTCTCCAGTGCTAAGATGCTGGGTGAAGATGACTTAGATGTGAGCCATATGTTAGACCAGTCCGTGTCTTCTAAAGTTCGTCCCAGGTCCTCCTCCCACCTCTGAACGTAAGAGGGTCTATTAAGATTTACTACTCCATATAATTGATTATAAAGTGATGAAATTGTACCTTTAGCAAATGGATCTTTTGTACAGATTGATTCAAAAATGGATAATTGGGATAATGGTGTATCCCCCTTTAGGAATGGTGTATAGAAATTTTTGATTTGGAGATATCTAAATATCTCAGAGTTTGGTAGATCATATTTTTCTCTAAGCGATGGGAATGAAAGGAATGATTTAGATGCTATGAAGTCATTTAGTGTCTGAATGCCCGATGTTGTCCAAGCTTTAAAAGAATTTGGGTAGATCCATGCCGGATAAAAGGCCGGATTTCTGATAAAAGAAAGGAGAGGATTGTGTGGAGATTGTAACTGATATTTGGTTTTTAGTTTATCCCAGAGAGATAAGAAGTGTTTAGTTATGGGATTATGAATTTTAAAGCGGTCTTTAGGATCAAGCCATAATAAATTTGATATTAATAGAGGGTCATTTTCTGAAGCCTCTATAAATACCCATAATGGGATTTCCTGTTTTGCATGGTATTTGGACAGACTGGCCAAATGTGCTGCTCTGTAGTAGTTAGTAAAATTAGGGTATCCCAGGCCTCCTTTATTTTTGGGAAGATGTAGTGTGTGTATAGGTATACGTGGTTTAGAAGAGCCCCATATAAACGAAGTTGCTCTTTTTTGTACTATTCTCAAAAAATAGGAAGGAATTGGAATAGGGAGGACTCTGAATAGATAAAGCAATTTGGGTAGAATAGTCATTTTGATTGCATTAATCTTCCCTATCCAGGATAAAGGAAGTTGCGACCATTGTTTTATTAGATTTGTGATCTGTCTTAATACAGGAGGATAATTGGTTGAGAATAGGTCAGAATGAGATGCTGTTAAACGAATTCCAAGATATGGGATTGATTTTTCTGCCCATGTGAATGGGAGTGCAGCCCTAGCCGGGATCAATTCCATGTTTGTGAGTGAAATATTAAGCACTAGGCATTTCTTAGGATTAATCATAAGGCCGGATAGGGCTGCAAATCCATCAAGAGCTTGTATTAAGTTAGGACCAGAGACCTGTGGTGATGATAGAAAAAGTAATATATCGTCTGCAAATATACATAATTTGTGTGTAATACCTCCTACTTCAATGCCAGTTATAGTTTGGTTTGTTCTGATGTATTGGGCCATGGGTTCGAGTATAAGGGCAAATAATAAGGGAGATAATGGGCAACCCTGTCGGGTACCTCTTTCGATATTAAAGGCATCAGATTTGTATCCAGCATATTTTATATAGGCTTTGGGTTTATTATATAATGTTTTGATCCATGTTAAAAAGTGGGGTCCAAAACCCCATTTTTGTAATGAATATTGCATATATTGCCAGGATACTGTATCAAATGCCCTCTTAATATCGAGAGATAGAAAACATAAAGGGATTTTCCGTTTTTTAGCAATATGTGCCAATAACACTGCCCTGCGTACATTATCGCCTGCCTGTCTATTTGGCATGAAGCCTACTTGATCTCTATGTATTAATTTTCCTATAATGCTATTGAGGCGTTTTGCTATTATTTTTGCTAATAATTTAATATCGAGGTTTAACAGAGAGATAGGCCGATAATTCACACAGGAAGTATCATCAGAGAGGGGTTTTGGGATCATACAAACAATTGCCATTAGTGTTTCTTGCCGAAAAGAATGTCCATCTAGAAGTTTGTTAAAAGTTTCAGCGAGAATGGGAGAGAGTATTTCTGAGAATGTTTTATAGTATAAAGCCGAGTAGCCGTCTGGGCCTGGTCTTTTGTTAAGTTTTAGGTCTTTTATGGCGTTAGCAACTTCATCTATAGTTATAGGTTCATCCAAACTGCTTTTTTGATTCTGAGATAACTTAGGTAAGGTTATTTTTGAGAAGAAGGATTCAGCCTCTGTAGGATTAAATTCATTGTTTGTCTTGTATAAAGTTGCGAGATGTGAGTGAAATTTATGGACTATTTTAACTGGATTACAAGTGTAAACATTTTTTGATAATTTCAAACGTATTGGTTTGAAAGATTTGTTAGTTGAATTTAATGCTCGAGCCAAATATGTACCTGGTTTGTTTGTATTCATGGAGAAATTGTGTTTGGAGCGTTTGAGGGATTTATCAACTGACTCAGTGATCAGATTTTTCCAGATGAGATTTTGTACTCTGAGATGGATTATCTTGAAATGATAGACCAATTGTATCTGGCAACGGTGCCCTTACCGAGCATCTAAGCCTCTACGTCGATGCCCACCTCAAACCCTTCGTCGAGAACTTGCCCTCTTTTGTACGCGATACCATCCACTTGTTGCAAAACTTGGAGGGCCTCCATATCTCACGTCGTGCTTTGCTGGTGGCCATCGACGTAGAGGCCCTATACAGCTCCATCCCCCATCAATTAGGCCTGGCCGTAATCAGACGGGTCATTGCATCAACATACAAAGATGACAGGAGACTACATGAATTCATTGTTATGTCATTGGAGTTTATTCTCTATCACAATGTGTTTTCATTTGACGGCTCCCACTACCTCCAGGTGCAGGGCGTGGCCATGGGGACCTCCTGTGCCCCATCCTACGCCAATCTGTACCTGGGGGAGTGGGAGAAGTCTTTTTTGTCTGATGAGTCCTCACAAACCCATACACCGCTTATAGCGGCCTGGTTTCGATATATCGATGACATTCTGATGTTATGGGAAGGCTCAGAAAAGGAGCTGGAGGAATGTATTAATAGCATGCAACAGAACCCCCTAAACTTGAAATTCACTTTCACCTATAGTGAAACCAATATCACTTTTCTTGACACGACCATTACTAAGAACGCTGATGGTAGTCTATCCAGCGGCCTTTTCCGCAAACCAACTGCTGGAAATACTATCTTACACGCCTCCAGCGCCCATCCTCAGCCTCTTCTCCGATCAATCCCCTATAGCCAGTATCTGAGGCTTAAGAGGAACTGTTCGGACCAAGAATCCTTCCTACGCGCAGCATCATCCTTGAGAGAAAGACTCCTACTTAGAGGATACCCACACTCCATTTTAAAATAAGCCTTCAAAAGAGCTAACGTACAAGATAGACGTAAAATACTGTTTAGTCATCAAAGAAAACCAGACAATCAAGCTCCAGTGAGAATGATCATGAAATTCAGTGATCAACACAAATCTGTCAGATCCATCTTTGACAAATTTTGGCATATTTTGTACACTGATCCACAATTGCGTCCTCATATCTCGGCAAGACCCTCTATTACGTATCGTCGTGCGAGCTCCCTAAAGGACCAACTAGTCCATAGTGAATTCGTTGGTGACTTCCGCAGTGACCCTGCGGAAGAGACTTGGGACTTTTACGTGTGGCGGATGTTCTGTATGTAGATACATTAATACAAACCCCAATTACATCCTCCCTAATGGCCGAAAATACACCCCCCATCACTACTGTAACTATAAAACTGAGGGGGTAGTGTACCTTCTCACATGCCAATGCCAACGATTTTACGTTGGCAAGACCAAAGGTAAATTTTCCATAAGGGCATCCAGACACATTGCATCAATGAAGAAAGCAGACCCGGATCTCCCCTTGGGGAGACATGTCCTTAACGAACATCACGGGGTCTTTCCAAAAATTCAATTTCTTCTCCTAGACAGAATTCACCCCAATCCAAGGGGCGGAGACTGGAATAAGGTCCTTCTTCAGCGAGAGGCTCGCTGGATTATGGACCTTTCTGCCACCTCACCCCCGGGCCTTAATGAACAGTTCAGCTATAGACCGTTCTTGGAGGGCTTTACATCTGGTCTTTGTGAGAGGGACTTATAGTTCCTCCCCACAGACCCCCTGCACAGTTACTATATATCCAGTCTTTGACCATAGATACATAACATCATTTCAAGGCTGCTCCCTATCATCCTCCTTGGTTTTTTAAAAAAAATCTAACTGCCGGGTTATGAGTGCATGATGTACTATTTACTTATACGATGTTCTGTTAATGACCCCTGTGCTCTGCCGATGTCGGGGCAATCCATGTCGGGTTCGCAGGTGTGCGGTTGTCTTTGGTTCGGCTGGCCCCTCTCTGTCCCACCCGGCGCAGGTGGGGCCCCCCGGGCCTCCTTTTGGTGGGCTTATGGGGGGCCCTTCCCCTTTTGGCCCCCTGGCGGACACTCTAGCCGCCCCCTGGTGGCGGATGGTCCGCCCGTCGGCCTTTTCTGCGTCGGTGGGCTGCCCCTGCATGACCCTCCTCTCAGACCCCTCTGTGGGGTGGGCCGTGCAGCGTTGGCTCGGGATCCTATTTCCCACCGCGGTCCCTCCCTCGAATCTGGGTGGGACTGTGTCTTTTTGGGGGGACCCCTGTGGTCCTATCGGGTATATACAAACATATTTTGTCATTACCCCTGTGCCACACTAGCCATGGGAATAATATTTCTAGGCGGTAGGCTCTATATGGGTTCGGTGTGGCTATGCAACCCACACATCTAATCAGTCAGGCCTCTCTGCCCTAGTGGGTTAATCCCAGACCGGGCGATACTGGCCACAATATTTAGTCCCACTTGAGCTCAACTGCACAGCCGATTTTTTTGCTTAAATAAATTCCCCAATTTCCTAGGTGAATTATGCTGGCTTGGCATGTTGCCAAGCAACCAGTGAATTATGCCTCGCTGCCTCGTCGGCTTTGTTTTGGTTCAGCCTTGTGGGCGGCCCTGCCTGTCAGATGCACGCTGGATCTCGTCTGCAATACGGGAACGTGTGGTGGGCGTGGCGTTATGACGCGATCGTTCCCTCTCCACACATTCCCTCTGTGAGTGAGGTGATGACGCGGCGCTGGCCTGACGCACGTCACGCCATACCACGCCCCCCCAATTGCCTGGTATGTTGCCAGGCAACTACCAAGCTTCACTTTACTAGAACGGGTAGTGGGCGTGGCGCTATGACGCGACCGCTCCTCCCCCCTCATACCTCTTCACTGTATGCTGGCTGTGATGACGCTGCGCTAATTAGACGCACGTCACGCTACACCACGCCCCCCCCAGCTCCCTTATATTCTGGTGATGCACCAGAACGGGCTCATCATTACCGCACTTGGCGGTGACCGGCCCGGACATCTCTGCATTTAAACCCTGCCTTACCAAGACTTCAGACTACACCTCGCTGTAAGTACCAGCCATGCATGGCTGTGATCCAACCATGCTGTTTGTTCCTTCAACTTGATACTCTCAGGGTTGCTACCACTACCCTATCCCCCCTCTGCCTTTTTTTTCCAGATCTAGACTATATATGGGCTAACGCCCTGGCTTGATCCGTGCTCGCACACACTTGGCAGCATTTTCTCTTCTCTCGTGGTGTTGCAGACTGTTGTGGCCTGATCCAAAAATTCTTGGTATGAACATAGCTTCTTTATGCACCCCCAATTTGCCTTTTGAATTTTTTGATGTTTCGAACTACTTATGAGCCTTTCGCATTTTTTACTATAACAAGCACTTGCCTCTGTGTTTGCAGGTGACACGGTATGTTTAAGTACCTGCGATTTGGTTGCAGTCTACTGTGGCGGAGGTACGGGATGCCCCCCCTGTAGGTGTGGGTTGGATCAGTGCGGATAGATTTGGGCCGGCCGGCCCTTCCAGGTCCTTGTTTCACCTGCTGGGCCTGGGGTTTCTGACGCCCTCACTGTAGCGATTTTGACATGGATGCTCCGTTACTGTCATGCATAGGTGGGTTGTGCTCTTTTTATCTACGGTCACAATGGACCTAATGACATACACGTGATACCTGTAAATATCATTTATACATGTTTGTTTCTTATGCTGATTTTACCAATTATCTCGTTACATAATAGGTCTATGATCCACATTTTGTCTCTGATGAAGGGACATTATATTTAAGTCCCGAAACGCGTAAGATTTTGTGGCAAGACCATTGAACATAGCCGTTCCAACCTTGCATATACAGTATATCATTGTATAGTTTTTTATAGATTGTATGATATTGTTCTTGTTTTCTTTGTTATATGTCTCTTTTTGTGATACATATATATTTTCTTCTACTTAATAAAATACATTTTAAATTTTAAATGAGTTGCCGTTAAAGTCCCTTTAACCTCCTGGGGGTAATTCTCTTATATATTCTGACCTATGGGATGTTGGCAACAACCATGATATAGTTGAACAGGCACACCCTCTTCTCCTCATCTTGAAATGATATGTAGGCTGCATTAAAATTGAGTTCTAGTTTTTTTGCTAGATTTTTGCGTTCCCGTTTAAATAGTGCCATTTGTCTTTGTATTGTACCACGCAAGACAGGCTTATGAGCTTCCCACAATGTTATTGGGGAGATGTCTGTTGTATTATTAATTGATATGTATTCCTTTAAAGCTTGTTCAATGGCCATCTGATGTAGTGGGTGTTTGAGCATTATGTCCGGTAAGTACCACGTTGGGTCATGCGCTTTTGGTATGGCTGAGGCTATAGTAGTGTATACTGCATTATGGTCAGACCACGGAATCGGAATTATATCTGATGCAATAATTTCTGGTATCATTCCTATTGTTAGAAAAATATGATCTATTCTGGTGAAGGTTTGATAATGGTGCGAGAAATAAGTGAATTTCTTTTTCATTGGGTTACTTTCTCTCCACGAATCTACCAGATTGTATTTGGAAAGAAGTTGAGGAAAAGGTAATCTAGAGGTTATTTTAGATGGTGTAAAAGGTGATTTATCTAGAAATGGGAGGAGGACCTGGTTCGAATCCCCGCACATTATCACTGTTCCTATTTTGTGTGTATTAATCACTTGTAATATATGTGAGAGGAATGGTGTAGGTTGTTTGTTAGGAGCGTAGTAGGAAATCACCGTGATTGCTGTATCCATTATATAACCCATGAGTATCAGGTATCTACCTTCTGGGTCTTTCATTTCTGATGATAAGGTGAATGGTGTGGATCGGTGAAATGCAATTAGAGTTCCCCTTTGCTTGGTACAGGCAGAAGCCGTGTAAATTTGTTGATAAAAAGGAGAAATATATTTTGGAGTAGAATCTTTGGTGAAGTGTGTTTCTTGGAGGCATACTATGTGAGCCTTCTTGTTATGGAAAGTACGGAAAGCTTTGGTCCTTTTTTGAGGGACATTTATTCCCTGAACATTCAGGGAAAGTATATTCAGTGGTGCCATGTCAACAGATCAAATAGTTTTGACTTACTTTTTGTTATGCAGAGCTGACTGCGCAGATCAACCTGTGTGGACTGAAGAGATGAATAGATAGAAAAGAAACCAGTGAATTCTGGAGTAAAGAGTAAACAAAAAACATATGAGATTAGTTGATACATTGTATAAATTATTTTTTGCAAGTAATCACAATTTACCCGTGAAAGAGAATAAATATCTCTCTCAGGGGAATAAGTGCCTTCGTCACACTCCCACATAATATGATTGGGAGAATGAGGAGGGCTAATGGGGGTACACGGATCTTCCGCTTACAGGAGAGAAGTGCTATGTCAAAAGACATCAAAATGATGTTTCATTAATTGGAGTGCAGAATATAGTTTTTGTTGAAATTATTTATTCCAGGGTGGTTGTATATGGTTAGTCTTGCCCTAGGCTAAATAATTCACTTAGAAAGGTACTGTTAATAACTTTGGTATTGATGAAGATAGTTTGAATTATTTTGGGATTTTAACCCTTTTAGAGTAAACAATTACATATTTTATTCATATGTAACTGTTTAGATATGTTAACTCATAAAATTGAGGTTGTATTGCTTCAGATTAGAATAAACAAAAACATAATTCTAGGAACTAGTTAGGAAAAGAGAGAAAAAGCTTCCATTACTTCTGGATTATTGAACATATTTGTCCTAAAAAGTAATAAATCTATTGTTATTACCTGATAATATATAACTGAACAAGAATTTCCTTATTTTACTTATATATTCTAAGGCTATATGAATCAGAAGTAATAAGAAATATAACTGGAATGTAACATGATCCCACACAGTGTGTGACTATCAGAATGCAGTTACATTCAGTTATAAATACAGGTTTTTTTTATAGGGAACCATCTCTTGGTATAATAAGTGAAGAGATATCAGGAATTAGGATGTCAGTCCATTGAATCTTCTTGGTCCATGGATGATGTGGCATAACGGCCTCTTTTGTGAGAATGATGATTCCCATTTTGTTCTGAAATTTTCTGAGTGCTGCCTGAAGATGAAGATGATGTCATTCTTCTGCGTGTGGGAGAGTTGCTGCTTGTGGGTTCTGTCAGATTTAATTTTAAAAGGGTTTGTTGTAGTTCATCTGCTGATCTGCTTCTGTAAATTGTACCTTTGTAGTTAAATCTGACTGAAAAGGGGAAGCCCCATTGATACATAATGTTGTGGCGTTGCAGTTCCATTAGTTTGGGTTTCATGGATCGTCTTTTAGTAATAGTAAGTTGGGATAGGTCAGCAAAAATTTGATAATTGTGTCCTTGAAAATTAAGTTCCTTTTTTTTCTCTTGCAGCAATTAGTATTTGTTCTTTTGTTCTGTAATAATGAAATTTTGTGATTATATCACGTGGGGGTCCATCTTTCTTTTTGGCTGTGAGGGCTCTGTGTACTCTGTCCAGTTCTAAACGTTCAATAGGGATATCTGGCTTTAGTTCTTGTAATAGAGCAGTAATAGTAGATTGCAGGTCTGTCACAGTTTCAGGTATTCCCCTTATGCGCAAGTTTGAACGTCTGGCTCTATTTTCGTAATCTTCGAGCTTAGTTTGAAGTATTAAATTCTCTTCTTTTAATTGTTCCAATTCTGTTATATTTTCTTGGGTTGTAATTTCAATTTCATCCATTTTTATTTCTAAGGCTGCGGTGCGGTTTCCCAGCTCTCTTATTTCTTTGGTTAGGCTTTTTGTTATTTGGTCTGAGGTTTGTTTTAAAGCCTTATGAAGCATCTTTTCAAATTGTAATAATATTACTGGGGATGCTGAGGAGGCTTGTGGAGAAGTTTGTGAGAGGATTTGTTCTGTATCTGACTCAAATGGAGAGTCTTGCTGTGACATTTTCTGTCTGTGAGAGCGCCCTGATGCTGTATCTTGTGAGGTGACTGGAGCTGCTTCAGCTGCAGTGAGTGCCTGTGAGCTCTTTGTGAGGTGATTTTTATTTCTGCCACGGTTTCCTCCCAGTACCATATTTCCTGCCCAAACTTTCACAGTTTGTTCCCAGGGGCAAAAAGGTTCAAATGGATACCTTTTGAGCCTGCAGGCTCCGCTTTGTCCTTCTCTTCTCTCCTCAGCGGTGCAGAGCTCTAACAATGCATGTCTGCTCCGTTAGGCTCCGCCCATCTCCCCCCAGGAACTTAATTTTCAAGGACACAATTATCACATTTTTGCTGACCTATCCCAACTTACTATTACTAAAAGACGATCCATGAAACCCCAACTAATGGAACTGCAACGCCACAACATTATGTATCAATGGGGTTTCCCCTTTTCAGTCAGATTTAACTACCAAGGTACAATTTACAGAAGCAGATCAGCAGATGAACTACAACAAACCCTTTTAAAATTAAATCTGATAGAACCCACAAGCAGCAACTCTCCCACACACAGAAGAATGACATCATCTTCACCTTCAGGCAGCACCCAGAAAATATCAGAACAAAATGGGAATCATCATTCTCACAAAAGAGGTCGTTATGCCACATCATCCATGGACCAAGAAGATTCAATGGACTGATATCCTATTTCCTGATATCTCTTCATTTATTATACTAAGAGATGGTTCTCTATAAAAAAAACCTGTATTTATAACTGAATGTAACTGCATTCTGATAGTCACACACTGTGTGGGATCGTGTTACATTCCAGTTATATTTCTTATTACTTCTGATTCATATAGCCTTAGAATATATAAGTGAAACAAGGAAATTCTTGTTCAGTTATATATTTTCAGGTAATAACAATAGATTTATTACTTTTTAGGACAAATATGTTCAATATTCCAGAAGTAATGGAAGCTTTTTCTTTCTTTTCTTAAAACAAATATATTATTACCTAACTAGTTCCCAGAACTATGTTTTTGTTTATTCTAATCTGAAGCAATACAACCTCAATTTTATGAGTTAACATATCTAAACAGTTACATATGAATAAAATATGTAATTGTTTACTCTAAAAGGGTTAAAATCCCAAAATAATACAAACCATCTTCATCAATACCAAAGTTATTAACAGTACCTTTCTAACTGAATTATTTAGCCTAGGGCAAAACTAACCATATACAACCACCCTGGAATAAATAATTTCAACAAAAACTATATTCTGCACTCCAATTAATGAATCATCATTTTGATGTCTTTTGACATAGCACTTCTCTCCTGTAAGCGGAAGATCCGTGTACCCCCATTAGCCCTCCTCATTCTCCCAACCATATTATGTGGGAGTGTGACAAAGGCACTTATTCCCCTGAGAGAGATATTTATTCTCTTTCACGGGTAAATTGTGATTACTTGCAAAAAATAATTTATACAATGTATCATCTAATCTCATATGTTTTTTGTTTACTCTTTACTCCAGAATTCACTGGTTTCTTTCCTATCTTTTCATCTCTTCAGTCCACACAGGTTGATCTGCGCAGTCAGCTCTGCATAACAAAAAGTAAGTCAAAACTATTTGATCTGTTACCATGGCACCACTGAATATACTTTCCCTGAATGTTCAGGGAATAAATGTCCCTCAAAAAAGGACCAAAGCCTTCCGTACTTTCCATAACAAGAAGGCTCACATAGTATGCCTCCAAGAAACACACTTCACCAAAGATTCTACTCCAAAATATATTTCTCCCTTTTATCAACAAATTTACACGGCTTCTGCCTGTACCAAACAAAGGGGTACTCTAATTGCATTTCACCGATCCACACCATTCACCTTATCATCAGAAATGAAAGACCCAGAAAGTAGATACCTGATACTCATGGGTTATATAATGGATACAGCAATCACGGTGATTTCCTACTACGCTCCTAACAAACAACCTACACCATTCCTCTCACATATATTACAAGTGATTAATACACACAAAATAGGAACAGTGATAATGTGCGGGGATTCGAACCAGATCCTCCTCCCATTTCTAGATAAATCACCTTTTACACCATCTAAAATAACCTCTAGATTACCTTTTCCTCAACTTCTTTCCAAATACAATCTGGTAGATTTGTGGAGAGAAAGTAACCCAATGAAAAAGAAATTCACTTATTTCTCGCACCCTCATCAAACCTTCACCAGAATAGATCATATTTTTCTAACAATAGGAATGATACCAGAAATTATTGCATCAGATATAATTCCGATTCCGTGGTCTGACCATAATGCAGTATACACTACTATAGCCTCAGCCATACCAAAAGCGCATGACCCAACGTGGTACTTACCGGACATAATGCTCAAACACCCACTACATCAGATGGCCATTGAACAAGCTTTAAAGGAATACATAACAATTAATAATACAACAGACATTTCCCCAATAACACTGTGGGAAGCTCATAAGCCTGTCTTGCGTTGTACAATACAAAGACAAATGGCACTATTTAAACGGGAACGCAAAAATCTAGCAAAAAAACTAGAACTCAATTTTAATGCAGCCTACATATCATTCCAAGATAATCCATCTCAGAGTACAAAATCTCATCTGGAAAAATCTAGATTGGAGTACGATCTATTTCTCACTGAGTCAGTTGATAAATCCCTCAAGTGCTCCAAACACAATTTCTACATGAATACAAACAAACCAGGCACATATTTGGCACGGGCATTAAATTCAACTAGCAAATCTTTCAAACCAATACGTTTGAAATTATCAAAAAATGTTTATACTTGTAATCCAGTTAAAATAGTCCATAAATTTCACTCACACCTCGCAACTTTATGCAAGACAAACAATGAATTTAATCCTACAGAGGCTGAATCCTTCTTCTCAAAAATAACCTTACCTGAGTTGTCTCAGAATCAAAAAAGCAGTTTGGATGAACCTATAACTATAGATGAAGTTGCTAACGCCATAAAAGACCTAAAACTTAACAAAAGACCAGGCCCAGACGGCTACTCGGCTTTATACTATAAAACATTCTCAGAAATACTCTCTCCCATTCTCACTGAAACTTTTAACAAACTTCTAGAAGGACATTCTTTTCGGCAAGAAACATTAATGGCAATTGTTTGTATGATCCCAAAACCCCTTTCTGATGATACTTCCTGTGTGAATTATCGGCCTATCTCTCTGTTAAACCTTGATATTAAATTATTAGCAAAAATAATGGCAAAACGCCTCAATAGCATTATAGGAAAATTAATACATAGAGATCAAGTAGGCTTCATGCCAAATAGACAGGCAGGCGATAATATACGCAGGGCAGTGTTATTGGCACATATTGCTAAAAAACGGAAAATCCCTTTATGTTTTCTATCTCTCGATATTAAGAGGGCATTTGATACAGTATCCTGGCAATATATGCAATATTCATTACAAAAATGGGGTTTTGGACCCCACTTTTTAACATGGATCAAAGCATTATATAATAAACCTAAAGCCTATATAAAATATGCTGGATACAAATCTGATGCCTTTAATATCGAAAGAGGTACCCGACAGGGTTGCCCATTATCTCCCTTATTATTTGCCCTTATACTCGAACCCATGGCCCAATACATCAGAACAAACCAAACTATAACTGGCATTGAAGTAGGAGGTATTACACACAAATTATGTATATTTGCAGACGATATATTACTTTTTCTATCATCACCACAGGTCTCTGGTCCTAACCTAATACCAGCTCTTGATGGATTTGCAGCACTATCCGGCCATATGATTAATCCTAAGAAATGCCTAGTGCTTAATATTTCACTCACAAACATGGAATTGATCCCGGCTAGGGCTGCACTCCCATTCACATGGGCAGAAAAATCAATCCCATATCTTGGAATTCATTTAACAGCATCTCATTCTGACTTATTCTCAACCAATTATCCTCCTGTATTAAGACAGATCACAAATCTAATAAAACAATGGTCGCAACTTCCTTTATCCTCGATAGGGAAGATTAATGCAATCAAAATGACTATTCTACCCAAATTGCTTTATCTATTCAGAGTCCTCCCTATTCCAATTCCTTCCTATTTTTTGAGAATAGTACAAAAAAGAGCAACTTTGTTTATATGGGGCTCTTCTAAACCACGTATACCTATACACACACTACATCTTCCCAAAAATAAAGGAGGCCTGGGATACCCTAATTTTACTAACTACTACAGAGCAGCACATTTGGCCAGTCTGTCCAAATACCATGCAAAACAGGAAATCCCATTATGGGAATTTATAGAGGCTTCAGAAAATGACCCTCTATTAATATCAAACTTGTTATGGCTTGATCCTAAAGACCGCTTTAAAATTCATAATCCCATAACTAAACACTTCTTATCTCTCTGGGATAAACTAAAAACCAAATATCAGTTACAATCTCCACACAATACTCTCCTTTCTTTTATCAGAAATCTGGCCTTTTATCCGGCATGGATCTACCCAAATTCTTTTAAAGCTTGGACAACATCAGGCATTCAGACACTAAATGACTTCATAGCATCTAAATCATTCCTTTCATTCCCATCGCTTAGAGAAAAATATGATCTACCAAACTCTGAGATATTTAGATATCTCCAAATTAAAAATTTCTATACACCATTCCTAAAGGAGGATACACCATTATCCCAATTATCCATTTTTGAATCAATCTGTACAAAAGATCCATTTGCTAAAGGTACAATTTCATCACTTTATAATCAATTTTATGGAGTAGTAAATCTTAATAGACCCTCTTACGTTCAGAGATGGGAGGAGGACCTGGGATGAACTTTAGAAGACACGGACTGGTCTAACATATGGCTCACATCTAAGTCATCTTCACCCAACATCTTAGCACTGGAGACAAATTATAAAGTCCTAACTCGCTGGTACCTTGTACCCGCTAGAGTGGCAAAATATTCACCTAATACCTCAGCTCTTTGTTTTCGAGGATGCCCAGAAATAGGCACACATTTACACATATGGTGGACGTGCCCAGTAATCCAAACCTTCTGGAAGGAAGTCTTCGTGATTGCATCTAAAATATTTAAAAAAATAATACAACCAGATCCATATATAACTTTACTTAATCTAAAACCGGAATGGTTAACACTCTCTCAATTCAAACTTATGATCCAACTAATAACGGCTGCAAAACAAACAGTGGCCAAGGCATGGAAATCTCCTACATTGGTACTAGCAGAAACAATTCACAGAATGAATAATACAATGTCCCATGCTAAGATGGTAGCCATCGATCAAAATCAAATTCCAAAATTTGAAAAACTTTGGCATCCTTGGATAAAACAACAGTTCCTGTCAAATTTCAATGACTCTGTCCTGTTACCATGGTAACAGATTAAATGACTTACAGAGATACCCATTCTAAGGCTTCAAAGAGAACTAAAAAGAATAATAAACTGACAAGCGGGACAACCTTGTGGACCATACCTCTGCCTTTCTACCCTTTTTCTTCTTTCTCTTTCCTTTTCTCCACCTTACGATTAAAGCTCATTATCAGAATTTATTTGACCTATATACACTCTACCTGTAAACAATATTTATAGTAGGTATAAATCATTTAAATACCTACAAAAGTAACTAAGGAAATGATATATATCTTTAATTTAGGTTTACGTGAACCCAATGTTTAATATTTGAAATTTCATGATATTTACCTATATAAACCCTACTGTAAAACAATGAGCTTACTTTATAGATCCTTGTAAACTTACTTTATGTATCTTTATAATATTGTATACTCAATAAACTTCTTTTGACAAGGAAAATGACTTGCTAAGCTATTGCTAGACTTGCCAGGTTTCACAAGTTTGTTGCACAATTGCAGCAAGTCCACATTGCATGACTCCAGATCAACTTTCTGTGCAAACACTCTGCAAGTCTGCTGCAAGTTCTAGTTCAGTTATGTTGTGTAATAGTTATTCTTCCGCAGGGGTCACTGTGGCTGAATTGCCATCATTGCTCCCTGCTGTGTGTAAGGTTTTTCTTTAATTGGTGCTGGGGCAGCCGTAGAATCACTTTGGGAGTGGTGTGCAGAGAGGTGAGTGGTAATCATGAGATCTGATATGGAGTTCGGAGAGGTAGAAAACAAGGAGTAACTAACCATAATATCCCACTGGTGTAGCACAATTTGGAATGTTTTATTTTTCCTTGTTTATATGCTGAGATTTAGCAGAAAATGTGTGCATTTAATGAGAGGTGGAAATAGAAAACTCAAAGACCCGGGGCAAAAAACTTGGTAGTTCCACCACTGTATAGAGCACTACAAATCCCAGCAATACAGTAACAATGTAGAATACCAACAGTTATAGGGGGTGTATATAGAGAGCCATGCATTGTGTATATAGAGAGATGATGGCACTGTACTGTATTGTAAAGAGATCCATGTACTGTACTGTATACAAGGAGACCCATTCATTGTGATGTACACAGAGGGACCCATGTATTGTGCTGTATACAGAGAGATCCCTTTCATGGGAAATAGGAAAAGGTGAATACTTTTTTTACCATCTATACCAGGCTCACCTCACTCTACAGAGGTCTCAGGTCATATTACCTTTCTGGTGTAGGCATGCCTTATATTCCTGACAGTAAAGCAGAGAGATGAGCAAAGGGTTCCCCCACTACTGGTTTCTCTATTGTGCTGTATTGGGCTTGGTCTTGTGTGCAATGCCTACCATTTCCCTCCTACGTTCTGTTAATGTCTTCTGTAGCTTTATTCCTGGCTAGCTATTCTCTGCAATCTCTTTATGTATGCATATGCTGCCCCTCGATCTGAAAACACAAGGTTCTTGCATGCATTATGATGGTCATGTGACTACTTAGCGTATGCGCTAATAAAAATGTCAACTTACTATTTCTCATGTGTGGTATTTAGCGCAAACACTAAAAACGCTTGTTAAATACGGCATAAAAAGGCATTAAAGTCAATTCACATAAATAAATAAGTAAATAAATGCATGCAGTAATTAAGTACTGGTCCACGCTTGCGATAACTATGATAATGGTCAGATCCTGGGTAAGTGATTGGTTTAAAAAATAGGCAGGGAAGTACAAGCTGGAGCAGGTTACAGCTAGATTCTACTCAGGAGCTGTCTCTAGAGGCTGGCAGATGGCATAGCGCAGAGGATGGAGTCCTTTGAACCCAGTGTTCTGGAAATTAAGGTAATGTGGAAGCGGAGGAAGAGAAGATTTTGAGTAGTCCTTTTAAAGGAAATTGCTGAATAAATTCACAGATGCTGATACCCTGAGGAAGTTCCACTTATCCAAGGCACTATTCATGGAGCTGTATACCCAACTCATAGGGTACCTTGAGCCCTCAACCCAGAGCAGCCATGCCATACCAGCCATGATTAAAGTGTTGGCTGCCTTACACGTTTACAGTTATCGCAAGCGAGATGCTTACGATAACTTACCGCACGGTTTCATGTGATATTTCAGGCATAATTCGGAAATATAATGCATGCAAGATTTTAAGGAGAGGTTTTTTTTTTGTGAATTGCACAGTTTTTTTTTTTTAAACGCTGTGCATTATTTTACCGCATACTCGGATGCAATAAAATTTCACTTAGTGAATTGTGCCCTCAGTTTTTCAAATTGAACCCAGCTTCAACATAATTACTAAATTAGGGGAACGTTCACCTTGCAAAGTATAAATTCGCTACCCTTCAGTAACCAGTAAGTAATAGTACAGTATGTGTTTTTAAGCATACATGTAAAATATATATTTTAGCTAGTCCTTTTTTATGTCATAATAACAATAATCGCTTCTAAGTCAGAATAAATTACCATATGTCTTGGAAAAACATGTATTCAGTCTGGTTTGCAAACCGCTTGCCGACCGGCTCACACCGGAAATACGTCGGCAGAAGGGCACGTACAGGCATATTAATGTCTGCAAGCTCCATGAGTGTGATTACGGGTCCCGCGAACTCGATATACGAGGGGATACCTGCGATCGTCTCACAGAGAGGAAGAACGGGGAAATTCTGATGTAAATAACCATTTCCCCGTTCTGCCTAGTGAAAGGACACTGATCACAGCTCCCTGTAATTGGGAGCGGTGATCAGTGTCGTGTCACACATAGCCCGTCACTCCCTAGGACACACTTAACCCCTACAGCACCCCCCTAGTGGTTAACCCCTTCACTGCCAGTCCCATTTACACAGTAATCAATGCATTTTTAATCGCACTGATCGCTGTATAAATGTGAATGGTCCCAAAACAGCGCCAAAAGTGTCCGAACTGTCCGCCATAATGTCGCAGTCACGATAAAAATCGCTGATCGCTGCCATTAAAAAAAAAAATTATTAATAAAAATGGCATAAAACTATTCCCTATTTTGTGGACACTATAACTTTTGCGCAAACCAATCAATAAACGCTTATTGCGAATTATTTTTTTTTTTTTACCAAAAATATGTAGAAGAATACATATTGTCCTAAACTGAGAAAAAAATAGTTTTTTTTAATTTTTGGGGGGGGATATTTATTATAGCAAAAAGTAAAAAATTGTGTTTTTTTTCAAAATTGTCGCTATTTTTTTGTCTATAGCGCAAAAAAATAAAAACGCAAAAGTGATCAAATACCACCAAAAGAAAGCTCTATTTGTGGGGAAAAAAGGACGCAATTTTGTTTGGAAGCCACCTCGCTTGACTGCGCAATTGTCAGTTAAAGCGACGCATTGCCGAATTGCAAAAAGTGCTCTGGTCTTTTGCCGGCCAAATGGTCCGGGGCTGAAGTGGTTAATGAAAGACTTTATAGGTCTGCTGTGGAGATTAAACCAGCTGCTTTACCATGATTACAGATTCAGAACAGCAGCCACCCACTAAGTAAAAAAAATGTTTATATTTGCTGCATTTATTTAGCATGTGTCTGAACCAACTCATATTTTGTCTAATTAAATTGAAAAGTCATTCTGAATTTACTTACCTGACATCATTGTATGCAATTGTTTCACAATTAACAGAAAAAGTTCCCTCTCTGGCTTTTCCAGCTGGATTACACATCTTGACATATTTTTACACTGTTGCCAAAGAATGTTTTAGAAGAGAATCACTACAGTTAGAGTGGTAAAGTATTGCTAAAGGAACATTCACACAAGAAATGTGATTTGTAAGATAATACATCTGAATCATGTATTCAGAAACGATCTTTTGAAGTTGCTCTGAACTAATGCCAGCCATACACGGTTCGAATTTCATAAGAATTTTCTTTCGAAAATCGTATGAAAGAATTTTCGTACGAATTTCGCACCATTAGTGGGCTGCAACAACGGCCGATTTTCGTGCGGCAATCAAATTTGAGGAATCGGACATGTTGGAAATTTTTAGAAAAACGAACGATTTTCTAATCAATGATGGGAGAATCGTGCGAGAAATGTAATAAGAAAAGAAAATTTACGGAGAGAAAAGAAGATTCCCGGCCACGAAAATTCTTTTTTGTAGCAACATGCGGTGAAATTGAAGGCTTGGTCGGCCAAATTTCGAAAATCAATGGTGGCATCATCGGATCACAAAAAAAAGAACTTTCTGATTTTGAAAAGAAAATTCGTTCGAAATTTGACCGTGTATGGCCTGCATAAGTTGGAATGAACTTATGTTAAATTTTAGTAACTTGAGATATCAGGTGAAGGTAAATACTGAGCCACCTTTTCCAAAAATAGCAATAGGATTCACAGAGAACTTTCAAAGATGTAACCCTTTTGTTACTACTGCTGTAACTAATATGGAGTTGGCAGCACCGGCATGTAAATTAATGCCTAGCTGCTATAGCAGCCAACAGAGAAGGTTTTACTCCCATTTCCCGGCCACCTAGTAGAAGTGTTGCTGATCATTTCTACATGCATCCTAAAGTGTTACTAAACCCAGTAATATGAAAAATGGTTCATCTGCCCCCCACAGTGCCCACAGCTTCTAACTCTTCTTTGTACATTAAAATACTGCCACTATATACCTTTTTGGCTGATCTGTATACCACGGTCACATGATAAACTGCAGGGTTTTCCTGAGTGCTACATGTTCAGGTAAGAGGGGATTTCCAGTTAGCCTGTGTCCTTATGCTGTTATGGGAGGCGGATCATCCATCAATCAAGATGCGACATCCCAGTCACTGTGTTCTTAGTTACTGGGCATGGGCTGTTATTTAGGATCTGTATACACATCACATGTGTGATGTCAATATCATATGACCTGGCTAGCTTTGATCAACAAGGAAATGTTCTCTCCAGCAATAGAGACCAAAACTGAGCATGTGCAGCAGTACTACCCTCACTGTGTCTTATCTGGCCTTACCAAGAGAGACCCTACAGGAGGGGGAGGATCTGTCCATACACGATCAAATAGCCTTTTTACACAATGCAGAGGATTAACCTCTTAAGTTCCACAGTGAGTATAACAAGTATGCTATTCTGCACATTCCCTTCTCATTGTATATACGCTATCCCCCCTTCAGTCCATAATGAATGCTGCTGCAAGACTCATCCACCTTACCATCCATTCTGTGTCCTACACCCCTCTCTGCCAATCCCTCCACTGGCTTCCACACACCCAACGAATAAAATTCAAAGTACTAACAATAATTTACAAAGCCATCCATAACTCTGCCCCCAGCTACATCACGAACCTAGTCTCAAAATACCAACCAAGCCGCTCTTAGGTCCTCCCAAGACCTTCTGCTCTCTAGCTCCCTTGTCACCTCCTCCCCATTCTCACCTCCAGGATTTCTCCAGAGCTTCTCCCATCCTTTGGAACTCCCTACCCCAAATTGTCCGACTGTCCCCTAATCTGTCCCTCTTTAGATGATCCCTGAAAACCCTGATCTTTAAAGATGCCTATCCTGCTTCTAATAATACACTGGTTTACTTTCTCCCTCAGCTCATCCCCCACAGCTATTACCTTTTGTATCAATTGGCCCTCCCTCTTAGATTGTAAGCTCTAACAAGCAGGGCTCTCCGATTCCTCTTGTACTAAATTGAAATGTAACTGTAATGTCTACCTTCATTTTGTTAAGCGCTGCACAAACTGTTGGCGCTATATAAATCCTGTATAATAATAATAATAACATCCAGACAGATTTTACTGTTGTGGGTTTAGTAACACTTTAAGGTGCCAACTGTTCCCAAGTTTTGCAGCTTGACATATTTACTTGATAAAACTTCATCTTTTATATTTTACAAATAAATTGGGGGGCTTATATTTTGTTTGTATGAACTAAAATTTGTTTCGTTCTGCCATTGATTCTGTTCATCAGATTTCATCACTTAAATTGTAAAGTCTTGTTTTTTTTTAGGTAAAAATAAACATACTTACCTGCTACAGAGCAGCCTGGATCCTTCTCTTTTCGGGTCCATCTTCAGTGCTCCTGGCCCCTCCCTCCTGTTGGGTGCCCAAACAGCAAGCAGCTTGCTATGGGGGCACCTGAGCCGAGCCACAGCTCCCTGTGTCCATTCAGACACGAGCCACGGCCCAGCCCTGCCCCTTTTCTTTTCTCATTGGCTGATTCTGCTATCTCAGCCAACGAGAAGGGGAGTCTCATGCAACATCGCTGGGTGGAGATGGGGCTCAAGTAAGTATTAGGGGGGCTGCTGCACACAGAAGTTTTTTTTTTTTCTTCGTGCATAGAATGAAGGAAGATAAAACACCTTCTGACTTTACAATCACTTTAACAAACATTGTGGATATGTTTCTGGTTAAAATGTTGCAAATATACAGGCCAAGGAAACCAATCTGTTTCCAATCTCTCTTTATTAGATTTTCACTCTTTTCTTTTTATAAAAAAAAAAAAAATTATATACCAATTAAACATCAACATCTATACATCATATCCTTCATAAAAAAATACATATAATGATATTTTAATAAGCTGTGAATTAGTAAACAAATTTAATCATTATCCCTCAATTTTTTTATTCCTATATTCCTACTCTCCCCATTTCCACCATATTCATACCTCTAATACATACATACCACTTACATACAAAGGAGAAAAAAAAAAAAAAACATGTTCCTTCCATTTATAGAAAATCTAACATTTCTTTTATTGACCGAAACTTATCCCATTTTTGCCATACTTCTGGCATTTGGTTTATTATAAACCTGTCATCTCTTATCTGTTTTTCCATATACTGAATTTCGTTCATTTCACATATCCATTCCGCTATTGTTGGACACCTCGTTTCTTTCCAATTTCTTGCTATTAGTGTTCTGGCTGCAGATGTCATGTGGTGGATGATGTCTGTTTTAATTGTTTTTATTGATTTTGATGTCAAAGAGGTAACGAGATTTCCAAACTTGGGGTCTCCTCTACTCCTGATACTTTGTAATAGATCTCAAATATCTTCTTCCAGAATCCTCTCACCCCCTGACATCCATACCATATATGTTCCAACGTTCCTCTTTCTATTTTACATCTCCAGCATAAATCTGTATTTCCTTTATTGATTAAATTTAAAGCTACTGGGCACCTATACCATCTCATTTTGATCTTATAATTTCTCTCTTGATATCTATTTGCTATAGTTGTTCTATGTATAATTTCAAAAAATTTTTCCCATTCTTCCTCTAATTAAGGATTTTCCATTTCTGCTTCCCACTTCTTTATTCCACTTATCTCTCTAAGGGGGCCGGAAGGGAGTAACTTGTCGTATATCTTCGATAATTCTTTAATTGGAGCTTGTTCTTCGACAAGTATTTTTTCAAATTCAGTTAATGGTCTATTTATCTTAGATATTTTAGCCTCTATAAATGTCCGCAATTGTTGGTATTGCAGAAACCAATCTGAAATGGAGAGGGAAAAATTTGGGAATTTAGATGAGGCACCTGGGAAGGGGAAGTGCCTCCATCCCTATTATTAGCGTTAAAGAAGAGGATTGGGATGTGTAAAAAATTATATTTATTAAATAAGTACATACAGCATAACAAATCAAATTAAATAAATGCCTGAAAAAAAGAGTTTACTCATATAGTAACCATAGACCAGTCAATTGCAACTATGTAGCAGAAAAACAACATAACAGTGCATAAATTGTAATGACATGAGCCAATGTTGTTCCGTAATAAAAATGATGAAAAGGACAAAATTGCATAGCATAAAATACATCATGTACTTTAACCGCTTGCCGCCCGCCGGCTGTCATATGACGGCCAGGTGGCGTGGCTCTGGTTCAGGGAGGGCGTCATATGACGCCCTCGCCTTCCCTACCCACCAGGGGGCGCTCGCCGTGTCACTGGGCACCCGATGCGCGTGCCCGGCGGCCGCGATATCTGCCGGGCACCCGTGATTGTCCGGTAACATGGCAGGACCGTTGATCTGTGTATGTAAACACACAGCTCCACGTCCTGTCAGAGAGGAGAGAAGACCGATGTGTGTTCTCAGTATAGAGCAACACCGATCGGTCTCCTCCCCTTGTGAGTCCCCTCCCCCTTCAGTTAGAAACATTCCCTAGGAACACAGTTACCCCTCCATCACCCCCTAGTGTTAACCCCTTCCCTGCCAGTCACATTTATACAGTAATCAGTGCATTTTTATAGCACGGATCACTGTATAAATGTGAATGGTCCCAAAAATGTGTCAAAAGTGTCTGATGTGTCCGCCACAATATCGCAGTCACAATAAAGATCGCCGCCATTACTAGTTTAAAAAAATAAATAAATAATAAAAATGCTATAAATCTATCCCCTATTTTTTAGATGCTATAACTTTTGCGCAAACCAATCAATATACGCTTATTGCAATTTTTTATTTTTTTTTTACCAAAAATATGTAGAATACATATCAGCCTAAACTGAGGAAAAATTTGTTTTAAAAAAAAATGAATATTTATTATAGCAAAAAGTAAAAAATATTGTGTTTTTTTTTTCAAACTTGTCACTCTTCTTTTATTTATAGCGCAAAAAATAAAAACCGCAGAGGTGATCAAATACAACTAAAAGAAAGCTCTATTTGTGGGAAAAAAATAATAAAAATTTCATTTGGGTACAGTTTAGCATGACCGCGCAATTGTCATTCAAAGTGTGACAGCGCTGAAAGCTGAAAAATGGCTTGGGCAGGAAAGGGGTGAAAGTGCACTATATTGAGATGGTTAAACATATCTTATATGCATCTTTTAAAGAAGCTCTGCGCATTTCGGGGTTTATAATGCCTCATCAGTAGCAGATGCATACGAAGTTACTGTAGAAAATAAATATATAAAAATATATGTAAGACCAATATGATATGATAAATAACAAAGTGAATGCAGCGCTAATATCGATATAAAAATAATTGTATCATTGTGATGATAAAAATATTTGAATAATCAATAAAGAAGTGATAAATACAATAAACAGTTGAATTGATAATAAGTGAAACCAAACATAACTTGATTACTAAAAAAAGAAAAAAATATTCAAACTAAGAAAACTAAAGCAACGTCCCATAGTGATCAATGAGAAAATCTGTGTATAATAAATTAATAAAGTAAACAACAGTGTGCTAAACTCAACCTCCTATTTTTCATGCAGTGGTAATAGTACATAAATTAAATACAGTGGGGACGGAAAGTATTCAGACCCCATTATATTTTTCACTCTTTGTTATAGGGCGTACACACGGTCGGACTTTGTTCGGACATTCCGACAACAAAATCCTAGGATTTTTTCCGACGGATGTTGGCTCAAACTTGTTTTGTCTACACACGGTCGCACAAAGGTGTCGGAATTTTCGATCGCCAACCACGCGGTCACGTACACCACGTACGACGAGACTAGAAAAGGCCGGTTCAGAACCAAGCGCGGCACCCTTTGGGCTCCTTTTGCTAATCTCGTGTTAGTAAAAGTTTGGTGAGAGACGATTCGCGCTTTTTCAGACTCGTGGCTTTCAGATCGTTTTCTGCCGTTCAGTTTGTGCTTGTGGGTTTGTATCTGCTCTTCAGTGCGTGCAGCAAGTTCCACGTGACTTTAATTAGTCATTGTATTCTTGTTCGTTCGTTACTGTTTTTCAGGTCGCTCTTCACAGGCCTTGCTGTTCTTCAGTGCGTTCTGTTACTTCGTTCTGAGCAGCCGACCGTTTTCTAGCCATGTTGCGTATGCGTACTCCTCGTAGAGTTCGTGCTGTGTGGGGGCTTGGTGTTGGCGTCCTGACCTTGACACAAGTCCAGTCCATGAACAGGGTGGGGAGGAGTTCATGGAAAAAGAATTGGTTGCTTCAGCGTGACCAGTTCTCTCATATGCCTTTGCTCCGTGAGATCCGTGAGAATAATCCTGATGATTTCAGGAACTTTCTCAGGATGACGGACCCCGTGTTTCACCGTTTGTTGGCTTCGCTGACCCCCTATATCAGCAGGCAGGATACCTGCATGAGGCAAGCCATCACTCCGGAGCAGAGGTTGGTCGCTACCCTGCGGTACTTGGAGACAGGGAGAAGTCTGCAGGACTTGAAGTTCTCGACAGGCATCTCCCCCCAGGCTCTGGGTATCATTATCCCAGAGACCTGTTCTGCCATCATCCAGGTCCTGCAGAAGGAGTATATGAAGGTAAGATTTTTATCCTTTAATATCACATTTTATTGTATTGAATGTTTGCTAATATATTGTATTTCTTTCCTCATTCCCTAATTACCATGATTGTAATATGCTGTGAATGTCCCCTTTGTTCTCATGCATGCTGGATTTGTATGTAATTATTATTTTAGGTCCTTCATACATATTTGCCTTTCAATAACCTCCCCAGCATGGTGTCTCTTGGCCTATATTCACCTCATGTAGTCACTTAACAATGTATTTTTTCTGCTCCATAGTAGTGCTTTACCCCAAACACCCCCTAAAATGTTTGGAAATGTTATTTTTGCTTTAAATTCTGGCAGAGTGCCAGAGGCTTTTTTTTTGTGGTGTCCCCAAATAATTTTTAGTAACCCTCCCTCCCCCAACTGCTAAGTCAGCTGATCCCAATTCTCTATCCTCAATCATCTATCTGCTGACTTTGACAAACACATACACACTATACCCATCTCTTTTGTGGTCAGATGTATGGATGAATTCCCCAAAGCATGTAGTGCAAGGGCCTGCCTGTATACTTTCAAATGGTACTGTTTAAAGTTTTGGGATCCTATTATTATCTTGATAGGTAATAGCAGAATGTCCAAATGTCCTCAAATGTGTACTGTGTGTATTTCTATCTTTGTATTATGACACTTCTTACCTGTCCAGTGGGCTGCCAATAATGTAACTAAGGAGGGGCTGTTCCAAGTAATACCCTGTATTTAGGCATTCATCTCTCAATGAAGTGAAGAGGGTTACCTGTCCAAGATTTCCACACACCCCATAATGTTAGAAATGGCCCATGAGGGGGGGGGGGGATATGATAGGTGTACCTTATACTTTGGCGTTGTTAAATTCCCCTTAATAAATGCTATCTGGAGGTTGCCCCATAATGTTTGTGTCTAATCTGCTTGCCATGTTTTAGAGTAAAAATAGTAATGTTTATTGTTTTTTCCTCAACAGTTTCCTTCCACACCACAGGAATGGCAGACTGTGGCCTCCCACTTTGCCAAGCGGTGGGACTTTCCTAACTGCAGAGGGGCAATTGATGGGAAACACGTCCACATCGTCCCACCACCCAACTCGGGGTCGTACTATTATAATTACAAGGGGTTCAATAGTATAGTGATGTTGGCGGTGGTGTCGGCTAATTACGACTTCTTGTATGGGGACGTGGTGAAGAATGGCCGGATGTCCGATGGTGGAGTCATCACCCAGACGGAGTTCTACAGGCGTCTCCAGAATGGCAGCTTGGACTTGCCAGCTCCAGAGGACAATGTGGAAGGACTCCCATTTGTGTTCGTTGCTGATGAAGCGTTTGCGCTGGGGGACCACCTGATGCGGCCATTCCCAATGAAGACCCTCACCCCGGAACAGAGGGTTTTTAATTACCGGCTGGCCAAAGCCCGAAGAGTGGTGGAGAACACATTTGGAATCCTGGCTATCCGGTTCTGCCTATTTATGACACCCATCCATATGGCAGAGTATAAACGGAACCATATTATACTTGCGTGCTGTGTTCTCCATAACTTTTTAAGGAAACATTCGGCCAACTATGCTGGCTCAGTTGGGCCTGAGGCCGGAATGATACATCAAACCACACTGACAAGGCTTGAAAGTGGCCGTCCTGGCTTGCCCTCCCTGAGTGCCCGTGATGTCCGGTTACGCTACCTGGAGTTCTTTGCTGGTAGGGGGGCTAGCAATATGCCAGACAATCTGTGAAGCCTTTTTATAATAAAAAAAAAAAGAAATTCTTTGTGGACATTTACTGCTTGTGTTTGTTTTAGCTGACCCTGACTGAAATGTGTTGAGTCCAGAAAATGTCATGATTGTGTAACCTTATTATAAAAAGCACTGTTGGCTGTTATTTACTAAATGCAAAAACACATTTCACTACAAGTGCACTTGCAACTGCACTGAACCTGCACTTGTAGTGCAAAGAGGATTTGCCCTTAGGAAATAACCCCCATTTTTGCTGAAAACAGCAATTACATCACCCCAAAAGTGTTGTAGTGTTGAGACAATAATCCACACATTCTTGTGTAACCAACTTTTTCATACCTGCACAATCACATGTGCATTTACCAAAGGTTTTTAAAACAAACCAACATGTTTGTTGTATAACCATTTTTGGAGTAGCATTATCAAAAATCGAAATGTCCATTTAAGATAAAACAGGCCTGTGTAAAACCAACAAGAAAGACAAAAGACTTAAACACAAAGTTCACATTAGGTAAAACCTGAAGGCTATATCAGACATCAGTATTTAGGAACTGGGTTTGATATAGCGTTCAGATGGGGGGAAATCACCCCTGGAAAAGCCAAATTTGGAAGATGCACACCAATTTACGAATGTCAACATGTGCTAGCTGCCATCAGGGGGGAATCAAGGGATGTGTTTTGTGGGAGCAAGCCCTTCCTCACCGCTACTTTATAATTGAGGAAGGGGTTGCACCCCCAAAACGCGTCCATTGATCTCCCGTGATGGCAGATAGCACATGTTGGCACACTGTGTGCATCCTCCAAATTTGGCTTTTCAAAACATTGCAAAAATATTTAAAAGATTGGACCACAATCCAAAAAGTGATTTTGTGGGGTTTTAAATTCGCTCCAAAACATCAATGATGTTATTATTTTTTTTAATCACATCATTGATTTTTTGCTGTATGTTTTGCAGTTCTACATTACACCCCATGATCTCCCCGATCAGGATCTGGGCACTTTCTGATGTGAAAGGATTTGGATCACGATCACCTAAAAAGAGAGAAACAAAACAAAAACAGGTATCAAAAATTTTGTAAAAAACCTGCGCTCATGAGAAAACAGCCAATAAATTGAATGTTAAAAGTGCATAGTGCAGCTGCAACAAAAATACTTCAAATATCAGTAAGGTGTATAAACCATAAATAAACTTAAATTGTGCGCTAGCATAAATAAAATTAAAATTAAATCTGCAACAAACAAGGCTTCCTGAAAGGCCACCCGAAGCTGTAGTATATACCTTTAAAATAAACCACAGTGCTGCAAAATGACAAATTACAAAATATAACACATCTCAGTGAAAGAAAATATATAAAAAACAGAAGAAAGTAAAAAATTCAAAAAATGTGATTGAAAACAAAAAACGCTTGAAAAGCGCCACATTCAGTTAGTGAAAAACGGAATTACAAGAAAAAAACGTGGGTGAAGAAGATGAACCGTTCCTTTAATGTATCACATCAAGGTGGAAAAAGGTGAGAGGTATAAGAACACTTCCCCCTTTTTTTCTCCTATCCATGGATCATCTGTGTAAGGAGTCTCCCCCCTGATGCTGAAGCGGAGACAATTTCTGGAAGCGGGTGACGCTTGTGAGCAGGACCAGGACATCGTCTCCCACTTGTCCCTGCAGAGGGCTATATCTGCAAGCTCGTACGACCTCGCTACACAGGAGGTCCAACAAGTTTGGTAAGAGTACATCCATTATTACTCTCCCGCAACTATCGGTGGCTTGGAAGTGTTCTTATACCTCTCACCTTTTTCCACCTTGATGTGATACATTAAAGGAACGGTTCATCTTCTTCACCCCCGTTTTTTTCTTTTTTTCTTGTAATTCCGTTTTTCACGAACTGAATGTGGCGCTTTTCAAGCGTTTTTTGTTTTCAATCACATTTTTTGAATTTTTTACTTTCTTCTCTATATTTTCTTTCACTGAGATGTGTTATATTTTGTAATTTGTCATTTTGCAGCACTGTGATTTTTTTTAAAGGTATATACTACAGCTTGGGGTGGCCTTTCAGGAAGCCTTGTTTGTTGCAGATTTAATTTTAATTTTATTTATGCCAGCGCACAATTTAAGTTTATTTAAGGTATCAAAAATCTGCCGGCATCCATCTCTTACCTGAGTCTGTGGTCGCAGACACTCACCTGTTGTGGTGCCAATTTCCACCACATCTTCTTCTTCCTCCTGCTCAGCTTGGGTTGGGGGTATTTCACCTTCTTCCATAGGTGGGGGGTCTGTGGTCTCCTTGGATGAGGGGTGTCCTCCGAGTCTTTTCTCCCCTATGTAAAACAAAAATGGTATAATTAGCACACAGACATTTGATGGCAGAACTAGAAATAGGAAACATTGCTTGGAAGTGGGGTACAATTGTCTATTTTAGCCGAGTTCCAAGATGTCTTTTTTTTATTGCCCTTTGTCAAGCTGAAATACTTTACCTGTTTAGTGCAAGCTTCACAGATGGAGACCCCCCTATAGTATACACTGGAGCACCTGTGTGGCCCCCTAATAAAAATGGTGTTCTTGTGTCCCACACTAGTGCTCCAGCGTCCAGATGTGAAAACAGCTGCTCAGTGTCCTCTCCTTACACAGAATCTAGTTTGCATTTCATTCTAGTAACAAACCCATCTACACAAACAAATATTTGGCATCCAAGTAGGCCCAAAAAAAAGTGGGAAAATGCATATGGCCTAAACAATGGTGTTTTAGAGGCCGAAAGAAAAATGTTTGATACGAACGAATAATGGGCCATGAACATTAAAGTTGCCCTTTTAAACGTTACAATTAAGAAAAGCATATGGAGCAGCACGAACGGAATAAAGACAGAAAGAATAGGAACACAGCACAACTACTTACTTTTTTGCAGCACTCTCCGGATCTTTCGGTACTGCTCTGGCTCTCTTAATTTCAGGTCCGACCAACGCTTCCTGAGCTGATCTTTCGATCGTCGTACCCTGAAATTCTTGTGCAGACTTTTGATCACTTTCGCCATGATCTTGGCCTTTCTGATATTGGGGTTGGGGTAAGGCCCATACTTTCCGTCATAGTCGGACTTCTTCATGATGTCGACCATCTCCAACATCTCCCCAAAGGACATATTTGTGGCCTTAAAACGTCTCCTCCTGGATCGGGACGTGTCCGGATCCGGGCTTTCCTCCTCCTCCTCGTTCCTGCAATTATCACGCACCTGCTGTGACTCCGCCATGTGCTCTTCCCCCACTGTGCCGAACGAAAAGGGGCGGGGAATAGAATAGAAAGAACGTCGGGTGGGCGGAGTTACATGCATGCGCAGTGTGTATAAAGCGTAACACGCGTGCGTATTACGTACGATCTGTGAGCGGAGGAAGGAGCATTGGACGCGCCGATCGTAAGAACAAAGGTAAGAGACAAACTTGTGCCTATACTGCTTCTACATTGAGGCCTATATTGTAACAAGATTAGGAGAGTTTTGTCTGACATTAGGCTTTGTCTTGTGTTGTGTCTTGCAGTGAACATGGATATGCTACTGAAAGACAATGACTTCATGTCAGTATTCGTAGATATGTTAAGGGAGCTGCCCTGTCTGTGGGAGATTAAACACCCCCATTACAAGAACCAAGCAAAGAGGAAGGCAGCACTGGTGCAATTGTGTGAAATTGTGAAGCAGGTGATCCCCACGGCAGACATCACATTTTTGAAGATATTAATTGGTGGCCTGAGGAGTACATATCTAAGGGAGCGCAAGAAAGTCCTGGAGATCCGGAGCAGCAGATGACATCTATGTCCCCAGGATGTTGTACTATGACAGGCTGCATTTTCTGGCAGGCCAGACTGAACCCAGGCCATCCCTCTCCAGTCTACCTTCCACGCTTCCTTCCCCCCGGCTGAGGCTTCGGACGCCCAACCTGGGCCTTCCAGGCCGCATGTGGAGGAGCCCAGATTGAGCCAGGTATAGCATTCCTCTAAATATTTCTGCTTGTCCAATCAATGATGTTAACTAGATGTTAGTTTGGAGTACTAATTTATGATTGTGATTGATGATGCAAAACATTACAACCATGTCCCTCTTTCATACACAGGGAAGTCTCAGCCAGTTGGTGGCCGGGCCGAGCCGGCTGGCTGATCTGCAGGTCCCTTCACCCCCCCTGAAAAGAGAAAGTGGCAGTAGGAGGAGTGCCCTAGAGGAGGCTGCCAGAGGACTCTTTTGGAGGGCTACAGAGGTCCTGGGAGCACGACAGACCGTGGAGGAGGACATTGCTGCCGTCATTGCATATAAAATGCAGAGGATGGAGGAGGGCCAACAAGCCATGTGTGAGTCGCTCATATTGGAGGCTCTTAACAAAGGTATGAGGGGCCAAATTACAGCTCAGACACACCTTTGCGATGGTCCTCCTCCTCCTCCTGCAAGTCCTCCTTCTCCTCCAGGTCCTCCCAGTCCTCCTCCTCCTCCAGGTCCTACTCCTCCTCCTGCCACATCTCCAACAGCACAGCCACAGCCCGGAAGGAAGTGTGGAAGGAAGACCAGAAAGTGAGGACCCTGGATCCAGTCTGGTCGGCCAAAAGATGCAGCCTCTTGTGGTATCACAGCCTGGGGACACAGATGTCATCTGCTGCTGTCCGGATCTCTGCGAATTCTGGACCAGACTGCCCTCCCTTACATATGGACTCCTCAGGCCACCAATTTTGATGTTTAAGAATTGATGTCTGACGTGGGGGTCCCAGGCTTCGCTAATTTCTCATGTTGATCCAGTGTTGCCTTCCTCTTTGTTTGGTTCTGAGCCCTTAATAAAGGATTTTTGTTTTGAATTATACTCTCCTATGTGTTTTACTTCAAAAATGACAGTTTTTTTGTGAGGATTCAGGTACATTTCAAATATACAATGTGAAATGAACAAGGGACACCAACACCAAACAATCTCCTTGAGATTAAATAATAAAAGATATCAATGGTGTTGGGGTAACTTGACACACAAAACACACACAAAAATATTCTGGAGTAAAAATAAAAATAACATTGAACAAAGATCAGCCTTTGAAAAAATACAAACATTAAATAAAAAAAAAAAAGCCTTAAAATCCCAAAAAAATTTAAATAAAAAAAAAAAATTATGTCAGATGTGACAACTAATAACAATATATTCAGGGAATACCAATAAAAAAACAAAAAAAAAACTTTGTGAGAAGTGTGTGTGAATATGAGCAGCAAAACTACTTCATTCTTGTCACATTATAAAGAAGAAGAGAGTGCGCTGTATTAAACCATTTTTAACATTGCAGCGTGACGAAAGTGCTGTATCTATTGGGAACACTAATGCCCCGTACACACGGTCGGATTTTCCGATGGAAAATGTCCGATCGGAGCGTGTTGTCGGAAATTCCGACCGTGTATGGGCTCCATCGGACATTTTCCATCGGATTTTCCGACACACAAAAGTTGGACAGCAGGAGATAAAATTTTCCGACAACAAAATCCGTTGTCGGAAATTCCGATCGTGTGTACACAAATCCGACGGACAAAGTGCCACGCATGCTCAGAATAAATAAAGAGATGAAAGCTATTGGCCACTGCCCCGTTTATAGTCCCGACGTACGTGTTTTACGTCACCACGTTTAGAACGATCGGATTTTCCGACAACTTTGTGCGACCGTGTGTAGACAAAACAAGTTTGAGCCAACATCCGTCGGAAAAAATCCTAGGATTTTGTTGTCGGAATGTCCGAACAAAGTCCGACCGTGTGTACGGGGCATAAGTTTACCAGAACGAGCTGTTCCGTCTTGGAATTTCTTCTGAGCATGCGTGGCACTTTGTGCGTCGGAACAGGCCACACACGGTCGGAATTGACGCGATCGGATTTTGTTGTCGGAAAATTTTATCTCCTGCTCTCCAACTTTGTGTGTCAGAAAATCCGATGGAAAATGTCCGATGGAGCCCACACACGGTCGGAATTTCCGACAACACGCTCCGATCGGACATTTTCCATCGGAAAATCCGACCGTGTGTACGGGGCATTAGAGTTCAGCCATTTGCTAAAATCATTTAAGTTCATTTTTTTCCTCATTAATGTACACACAGCACCCCATATTGACAGAAAAACACAGAATTGTTGCCATTTTTGCAGATTTATTAAAAAAGAAAAACTGAAATATCACATAGTTCGAAGTATTCAGACCCTTTGCTCAGTATTTAGAAGAAAAACCCTTTTGATCTAATACAGCCATGAGTCTTTTTGGGAAAGATGCAACAAGTTTTTCACACCTCAATTTGGGGATCCTCTGCCATTCCTCCTTGCAGATCCTCTCCAGTTCTGTCAGGTTGGATGGTAAACATTGGTGGACAGCCATTTTTAGGTCTCTCCAGAGATGCTTAATTGGGTTTAAATTAGGGCTCTGGCCGGGCCATTCAAGAACAGTCACGGAGTTGTGAAGCCACTCCTTCGTTATTTTAGCTGTGTGCTTAGGGTCATTGTCTTGTTGGAAGGTAAACCTTCGGCCCAGTCTGAGGTCCTAAGCACTCTGGAGAAGGTTTTCGTCCAGGATATCCCTGTACTTGGCCGCATTCATCTTTCCCTCGATTGCAACCAGTCTTCTTGTCCCTGCAGCTGAAAAACACCCCCACAGCATGATGCTGCCACCACCATGCTTCACTGTTGGGACTGTATTGGACAGGTGATGAGCAGTGCCTGGTTTTCTACACACATACCGCTTAGAATTAAGGCCAAAATGTTCTATCTTGGTCTCATCAGACCAGAGAATCTTATTTCTCACCATCTTGGAGTCCTTCAGATGTTTTTTAGAAAACTCCATGTGGGCTTTAATGTGTCTTGCACTGAGGAGAGGCTTCCGTCCGGCCACTCTGCCATAAAGCCCCTACTGGTGGAGAGCTGCAGTGATGATTGACTTTCTACAACTTTCTCCCATCTCCCGACTGCATCTCTGGAGCTCAGCCACAGTGATCTTTGGGTTCTTCTTTACCTCTCTCACCAAGGCTCTTCTCCCCCGATAGCTCAGTTTGGCCGGACGGCCAGCTCTAAGAAGGGTTCTGGTCATCCCAAACGTCTTCCATTTAAGGATTATGAAGGCCACTGTGCTCTTAGGGACCTTAAGTGCAGCAGAATTTTTTTGTAACCTTGGCCAGATCTGTGCCTTGCCACAATTCTGTCTCCGAGCTCTTCAGGCAGTTCCTTTGACCTCATGATTCTCGTTTGCTCTGAAATGCACTGTGAGCTGTAAGGTCTTATATAGACAGGTGTGTGGATTTCCTAAGCAAGTCCAATCAGTATAATCAAACACAACTGGACTCAAATGAAGGTGTAGAACCATCTCAAGGATGATCAGAAGAAATGGACAGCACCTGAGTTAAAAATATGAGTGTCACAGCAAAGGGTCTGAATACTTACGACCATGTGATATTTCAGTTTTTCTTTTTTAATAAATCTGCAAAAATGTCAACAATTCTGTGTTTTTCTGTCAATATGGGGTGCTGTGTGTACATTAATGAGGAAAAAAATTAACTTAAATGATTTTAGCAAATGGCTGCAAAATAACAAAGAGTGAAAAATTTAAGGGGGTCTGAATACTTTCCGTCCCCACTGTATATTTATATACACTTGCAGTGCTACAATCCTCTGTGACAAAATAATAATCAAATAAGTAAATTAAAAAAGTTAACTAAAAAAGTTTAGTAATTGAGTGATTAAATCAATTCCTCCGTGTAAAAGCAACAATCAAAGGAAGCCACCTGAGTGTGGATAGCCCATTCACAGCAGTCCTATTAACAAACAATCCCTCACCCAGAGTCCTGCCGGCTTCTAACGATTTTCAATGTTCTTTCGGGGTTTCCGTGTATAATGGTTCTCACATAAAATCAGAAAGAAAAGCATATCATTGCGCAATGCTAGTTTATAATAAATTCTCCAAAGGGTGGGTAATTGCACTCACATTTGTTGATGATAAACAACCAGTGCATATACAGCGATCAGACACTTGTATTGAGTGTCTCCTCACTCCACATCTAGTATGCACAAGCACCATAGATGTCGTCACCAGACTCCTCCCAACGCGTTGTGTCACATGTCATGTGACTTTTTCTTCCCGGGATTGGCATTCGGCCAATCCCCAGAAGACGTCCGCTTGTGACGAAACGCGTAGGGTGGGTGGTGTTATGACACTTCGCTCCTGTAAGTGCAAACTCTTATTTTATTAAATTATCTGAATTGATATACTGCACCATGGGAGTTTTTATTTTTTTATCTTTGAATAACAATAGAACATCGGCTGGTCAGGATACTTTTAAGTTTTGGGGAGACTGTTAATTCCCTGTGCTGGGTGAGACTGCTATCAGCAGTCACGGCTTTTTGGTAAGGAAGCCACCTCACACTTGGGTGTTGACCTGAACACATGTTTGATTTGTTTTGGGAAGATTGGTGTCACAACTTTTTTTTTTTCTCCTGCAATTCATCTTTTTTGCTCTGGAAGCTTATTATACACAGACTTTCTCATTTATCACTATGCTTTAGTTTTCTTTTTTTGAATATTTTTTTCTTTTTTTAGTAAGTTATGTTTGGTTTCACTTATTATCAATTGAACTGTTTATTTTATTTATCACTTCTTTATTGATTGTTCAAATATTTTTATCATCACAATGATATCACAATTATTTTTATATCAATATTAGCGCCACACTCACCTTGTTTATTCTATTGGAAGTTTTTAGTATTGAACTTTAGGTGCTGGCTGCTTTACATTTATATTTTTTACCTCAGGTGTTGATTATCATCTAGCGCAGCGTTAGCCTTAGGGTTTTTTTTCTTCAATATGATATGATGTCCCCCATAACAGGGAGGATATAAAACAGAAATGGAGCTAGAGAGGCCAGGGGGGGAGAAAATCCTCATTTCCCCACTTACATATGGGCTCATAATGTACACACTCAGTGCTGGGTGGATGACAACTAGGGATGAGCCTAACACCCCCCCGGTTCGCACCAGAACCTGTGAACGGACCGAAAGTTTGCGCAAACTTTAGAACCCCATTAAAGTCTATGGGACTCGAACGTTCAAAATCAAAAGTGCTAATTTTAAAGGCTAATATGCAAGTTATTGTCCTAAAAAGGGTTTGGGGACCTGGGTCCTGCCCCAGGGGACATGTATCAATGCAAAAAAAGTTTTAAAAACTGACATTTTTTCGGTAGCAGTGATTTTAATGATGCTTAAAGTGAAAAAAAAAGTGAAATATTCCTTTAAATATCATACCTGGGGGGTGTCTATAGTATGCCTGTAAAGTGGCATGTGTTTCCCGTGCTTAGAACAGTCCCTGCACAAAATGACATTTTTAAAGGAATAAAAGTCATTTAAAAGTGCTTACGGCTTTATTGTAATGTCTGGTCCCGGCAATATGGATGAAAATAAGTGAGACAAATGGCATGGGTACCCCCCAGTCCATTAGCAGGCCCTTTGGGTCTTGTATGAATATTAAGGGGAACCCCACACCCAAATTAAAAAAAGAAAGATGTGGGGCCCCCAGGCCCTATATACTCTGAACAGCAGTATACAGGCGGTGCGAACAAGACAGGGACTGTAGGTTTGTTGTTAAGTAGAATCTGTTTGTAATTTTGAACTGGTACATTTTTAAAGTGTAGCTCCAGCCAAAAAATCTATTTTTAAGCTTTTTGGAAAACATAGGGAAGGGTTATCAACCCTGTAACATTTGTTTTGCTGTCTGTGCACCTCTTCAGAAGATTTCACCTCACTTTCTGTCCTAATGACAAATGTTTTTTGAAAATTTGGGGGTTTTAGTGAAACAAGGATTGGTGATAAAGCATCAGTGAAGAGGATACATGTTTTTTTCCCACATTAACTCTTACAGGAGAGAATTTCCCTTCCTAGGGGTAGATTTCAATAAACAAGTAAAAGAAGGCGCAATACCATATACCTTATATACTGTTGCCTATACGCACAAAGGCAGGGTCCATACAAACATATATATAAACTGTATATGTAGGTATAAAAAGAGTCATTCAAGGCAGCCACCGAAAGGAACCAAAGCCAGATCCAATGTGCTAAGATAAAAACAAGGAAAAGGGGCGCCACTGAATATGTATCAAATAAAATTTATTATTAAAAATAACATCCACTCACATGTGAGACTGAAGAGTAGATCTCAGGTACATCTTGTGACACACAATGGAGGGAAGGACTACAAATGTCAGCAAGTCCAATAGCACTGGCATCACTCTGATGGGCTAAAGATGAGCTGCGCTGAGTCAAAAGTAGTTTATGGGCACACCACGGACAGGAGAGCAGAAGAGCCGTCTGGGGTAGTGTGGGTTCCAAGAGTAGAGGATATGAGGGCGTCCAGCCTGTTGCTGTTTGTGTAAAGCGAAAGTCCCAGCAAGTCGTCCGGCATCCGTGATGGTATGGAAAGCACGGCCGTGTGATCGGAGCCAGAACGAGGCTAGGATCGCAAACACTGCGGCGCCGGGCTGTGACGTCACTCCTGTGCGACGCGTTCCCGAGATAGCTCGCTATCGATGGAGAGGATAGCGGCACTCCTTTGTCAAGCATAGGGCAATGATGTGAAGCAGAGGTATTATATAGTCAATGGGGAGGAGGGGCCTTAGCAAGGAACATTCAGTACAAATTAAAAACATTAGCAAAAGAAAAATAACGGACATCTAATGGACATATAATGAAAACATGTAAGTAAAGCAGCATATGGGCCATAGAAAAAAATAATAATAATAATGACAGGTGGGGGATGCAGGATGAGAAGGCTGCCGACAATAAAACGAAAATGCATTGAAGGGATCTTCCCCATTTAAAGGGTAAATAAATAGGCATGAACAATCTTAATTCATAAATAAAAAATAAAAAATAATAATAATAAATAATAATAATAAGGAATGATAAATAGTATGTAGATACTCTAAACTCCAAACATGTAAAGACTGTGACAATATGAACTGAAAATAAAGCTGGATGATAATCATGATAATGACATATCCATATTAGTTTTCCACCTAATATTTTAGTTCATCATTTTATTATTATTATCATGATTATCATCCAGCTTTATTTTCAGTTCATATTGTCACAGTCTTTACATGTTTGGAGTTTAGAGTATCTACATACTATTTATCATTCCTTATTATTATTATTTATTATTATTATTTTTTATTTTTTATTTATTTATTTCTATGGCCCATATGCTGCTTTACTTACATGTTTTCATTATATGTCCATTAGATGTCCGTTATTTTTCTTTTGCTAATGTTTTTAATTTGTGCTGAATGTTCCTTGCTAAGGCCCCTCCTCCCCATTGACTATATAATACCTCTGCTTCACATCATTGCCCTATGCTTGACAAAGGAGTGCCGCTATCCTCTCCATCGATAGCGAGCTATCTCGGAAACGCGTCGCACAGGAGTGACGTCACAGCCCGGCGCCGCAGTGTTTGCGATCCTAGCCTCGTTCTGGCTCCGATCACACGGCCGTGCTTTCCATACCATCACGGATGCCGGACGACTTGCTGGGACTTTCGCTTTACACAAACAGCAACAGGCTGGACGCCCTCATATCCTCTACTCTTGGAACCCACACTACCCCAGACGGCTCTTCTGCTCTCCTGTCCGTGGTGTGCCCATAAACTACTTTTGACTCAGCGCAGCTCATCTTTAGCCCATCAGAGTGATGCCAGTGCTATTGGACTTGCTGACATTTGTAGTCCTTCCCTCCATTGTGTGTCACAAGATGTACCTGAGATCTACTCTTCAGTCTCACATGTGAGTGGATGTTATTTTTAATAATAAATTTTATTTGATACATATTCAGTGGCGCCCCTTTTCCTTGTTTTTAGGGGTAGATTTCATCTCACTTCCTGTTGTCTCCTTCCGTTTTCAAGTAGGAGTCATTTGTAAGTTGGATGTTTGAAAGTAGGGGCCTGCCCTATATACTCTGCAGAAATTGGGGCCTTAGGTGTTGGTGTTGCCACAACACTGTAAGCCCTCACAGTTACTCTTGGTGGGAGCAGGAATGGGCCCTGCTGTGAAATATTAGATCAAGAATTGTAATTACATGCCATTGTTGAACAGTGGTACAAAGAATTGGGCCTTTGGTGGTGGTGATGTTGCCACAACACTGTAAGCCCTCACAGTTACTCTTGGTGGGTGCAGGAATGGGCCCTGCTGTGAAATATTAGATCAAGAATTGTAATTACATGTCCCTGTTGAACAGGGGCAGAAAAATTGGGCCTTAGGCACTGGAGCCACAACACTGCAACACCTCACAGATACTCTAGTTGGAGCACAGGAATGAGCCCTGCTGCAAAGTATTGCATGAAAAATTGTAATTATATGCCCCTGTTAAACAGGGGCAGAAAAATTGGGCCTTGGCCACTGGTGGCGGTGCCCAGAACCAAAAATGTTGTTTAACAAGCTATCAGCATGAAAGTTGAGGAGGAAGAGGATTGTGACTTATAACTCATAAGCATAACAGGATAGTCACTCAGCATCAGCATAGGCAGTCTTGAAGGGATCTCGCAATGATTTTTTTTTTATTCGGTTACATCAGCATCAGGTGTTTGGTAGCTGGTGATCCAAGACTGATTCATTTTTTAGAAGGTCAGCCGATCGACCAATTTGGTGGACAGGCACACCCTGTGATCGGTTACAAAGCCTCCAGCAGCACTGAATGTGCGTTCCGAAAGAACGCTGGATGCAGGACAGGCCAGTAGCTCAATTGCATACCGTGCAAGCTCTGGCCAGTGATCCATCCTCAAGACCCAGTAACCCAGAGGATTTTCGGTGGGAAAGGTGTCCAAGTCTGATCTTGCCCCTAAGTAATCCTGCACCATGTGAATCAGACGCTGGCGATGGTTGCTGGAACCGATCAGACTTTGGGGCTGCGGACTAAAAAATTGTCTGAATGCATCGGTCAGATGGCCACCTTCTCCACCACTCCTTCTGTGACTGACCGAAGCCTCAGCAACACATTGTCCAGGAGGACCAGGAAATTGTAACCTCCCAGGCTCTGGAAACGCATTGCAAAAACCTTTCTGCAAGGCCTCCCGAAGATGTTTCATCCTCTGCTCCCTCTGCGATGGCAAGATAAGGTCCGCAACCTTACCCTTGTAACGTGGATCAAGGAAGGTTGCCAGCCAGTAATCATCCCTCCCCTTGATACCACGAATACTAGGATCCTTCCGCAGGCTTTGCAGGATCAGGGAGGCCATGCAGCGTAGATTTGCTGAGGCATTCGGTCCAGAGTCCTCTGGGTCACTAAGGACGACATGATCCGCAGCCACCTCCTCCCAGCCATGTATAAGTCCATGGGTTTCTTCGGACTGTAAATGATCCCTTGAAGACTGCTGCTGATGCTGAGTGCCAGGTTCCACCTCCATGCTGACACAGTCCTCCTCCTTCTCCTCTTCCTGTGTGATCGGCAGGCACGCAGGAACACTGTCTGGATAAAGGGGGCCTTGAGAGGTAAGGAAGTCCTCCTCTTCCTCCCTCTGTCTGCCTCAAGTGCCCTGTCCATTATTCCACGCAGTGTGTGCTCCAACAGGTGAACAAGAGGGACAGTGTCACTGGTGCATGCACTGTCACTACTCACCATCCTTGTGGCCTCCTCAAATGGTGACAGGACAGTGCATGCATCCCTGATCATAGCCCACTGGCGTGGGGAAAAAAAAACAAGATCCCCTGACCCTGTCCTGGTGCCATAGTCACATAGGTGCTCATTGATGGCCCTCTGCTGCGTGTGCAGCCGCTGCAGCATGGCCAACGTTGAGTTCTACCTGGTGGGCATGTCACAGATTAGGCGGTTCTTGGGCAGGTTAAATTCCTTTTGGAGGTCAGCCAGCCCGAGCACTGGCACTATATGCAGAAATGCACACAGACTTTCCTGGCCCGCCTCAGGACATCCTGTAAGCCTGGGTACCTGCCCAAGAACCGCTGCACCACCAAGTTAAGGACGTGAGCCAAACAGGGCACCTGGGTCAGTTGTCCTTATCGGAGGGCGGAGAGGAGATTGGTGCCATTGTCGCAAACCACCATACTTGGCTTAAGCTGGCATGGCGTCAACCACCTCTGAACCTGCTCCTGCAGAATAACAGGAACGGATTTAGCTAAACTTAATACTATATATATATATATATATATATATATATATATATATATATAATTATACACACAACACCTAGGGAGCATATATATACACAATACGCTGTATGTGCAGCTAACTGACTCGCCTGCCTACTCTAACTTAAATCAAATGACACTGTCTCTCTGTCTATCTCTCTGCCGCTGCCGCAACACACTACACAAGGCCGCCACGTAGGCGGCCTTATATAGTGTGGGGCGTGTACTAAACCCCCTGAGCCATAATTGGCCTAAGCCACCCTGGCTTTGGCCAATTACGGCTCTCTGTACAGTGCATGCTTGGCCAATCGTCAGCCAGCAATGCACTACGATGCCGCGGTGAATTATGGGCTGTGATGCGCCACTCGAATTTGGCGCAAACGGCCCATAGCGTTCGATATTCGGCGAACGGTCAAATATGCGATGTTCGAGTCGAACATGGGTTCGACTCGAACTCGAAGCTCATCCCTAATGACAACCATCTTTGTCATTCCCGGGAGCTGTGGTAAAAGGACCCAAGGGTGAGCAAGCCCAAAACTTCCCAGAGAGATGAAGCTGTCCCCGCTGATAACGTTAATGGTGCACAAAAGTGACTCCAAAATATCTATGAAACAAATGTGTAGCTATGTTATAAGTAATGGTAAATACCATGATGAGTGAATCCATCATAAAGGTGACTAGAATAAAGGAGCAAGTGTGAGTGGAAAGATATTAGTGCACCACAAGCCGCAGAGTGAGGGACAATGTGTAGAAACAGTGAAAAAGAAGAAAGTGTGGAAAATGTAGAAGAATATCGAAAATTTAGAAAATGTATACCATGCAATGACCCGGACATTGGGAAAGATCTACAGAGTGTAAAGCAAAAAGGGAACAGTGTGGGTGTAAAAACCATAGTGACAAACAATGTTAACCCAAGGAATACCTGTACATTCCCATAGGAAGAAATCAAATAGAGAAATGGTGTAGAGCAGACCCCAGATGATAGCCATCAATCAGCAGAACCAGCACATCCAAATAGGGATATTTATAGGTGTCCATGCCGCCCAAAAGGTCCTCCCCCAGCGTCATGCTATCATGACGCCAGGGCATCAGCACTCCCGCCGGAGCATCAGCTGCCGCCCACAATGGCGTTGGAGGCTCCCCATGAATCAGCCATGTAGATGGAAACAACATGCCGGTGCTGCGGTTATGCGTGGCGCCGATGCACAGCAGGTCAAGCCCACCCCATGGCCATGGCAAAGAGGGGGAAGGGGAGGGCACATCGCAGTTCCCAGGCACATGGGACAAAAGGAGATGGCTCCAAGGAAACTCCATACAACTTTACCACTTGGATTCCACTTAGACAGTCAGATATAGAGTAAAGAACCCACGTCAGTATTGCATCTCCAGCACATGGTGAAACAGATGGGTGATATAGATGGATACTATCCGGTGTTCTGTACCATCTCAAGTATATTTTGTAAGAGTTTTCTTGTGCCGATACATTTACAGATCCTTTATGGATGTGTTCATAGATATTTTCCCATTCTTCTGTAGGGATGTCTAACCCAAGTTCTGATTCCCATTTTTGGTTGATTGCATTGATTTTGGGGTCGTGTTCGCTAAATAGTAGTGAATAAACTTCTGAGATAAGATGTCATTGCGGAGGTGTGCTAGTGCAAAGTGTTTCAAAGGGCCTCTGATCTCTAAACCACTGGGAAGTAGGTCTGGCATTGTTCAGAAAGTGCCTGATTTGGAGAAATTTAAAGAATGGTATGTGGTAATCCGGGAAATGTGAGAGTAGCGCATTGAATGGAAGGAGTGTCCCATTGTGGAAAAATTGTGAGGCTCTAAGAGGATGTGTTATCTGGGTGTGAGATTGGTTACGAAATAGCACTCCAGGCACGAAGTCAGGATTGCCAACTAAGGGGGTCAACGGTCCCGGGGAGGGGCGCCATTGAAGTGTCTGGGATATAGTTCTAAAAGCGGTGAGTGTGGGTCCCGTCAGTGGGTGTGAGGCGTATTCTTTAGGTGTAGCTTTCGTATCAATCCACGGTAGATGGGAGATGGGAACTGGTGCAAGGGAATCTTCAAGGTCTACCCAATCTTTAGTGGATTTGTGAATGTGCCAATCAATTATTCTTGTAAGGTGACAAGCTGAATGGTATTTATGAATGTCGGAAAGACTTAAACCACCTTTTACTTTTGGGACAATCATTTTCTCCCAGCTCAATCTGGGGGGGGGATTTTGTGGCCCATATGAAGTTTCGGCATATTCTCTTGTATGTGGTGAAGAATGATGTGGGTAATTTGATAGGAATGGTCTGTAGGATATACAGTATTCAGGGAAGGACATTCATCTTTATGATATCAATTCTTCCAAACCAGGAGAATTGGCCCTATGTCCAGTTGAGGATATCCTTTTGTACACTAGTGAGTATCGGTAGGTAATTTCTATCATATAGTTCATCTAAGTGGGTCGGCAATTGGATCCCTAAATATGTAAGGGCATGGGGTTCCCATTTGAACAGGAAATTCATCTTACATTGCGTCACCAATGTCTGTGGGAGAGAGATATTGAGGGCCTTGGATTTTGTGAAAGTAATCTTTAAGTTGGATAGGGCGTTGAAGGAAGCAAACTCTTTTAGCAGGTTGGGCATGGTGATCAGGGGGTCCGAAAGGAAGAGTAGGATATCGTCAGCATATGCTGCGATCTTATATTGTTTGTTGCGGATATCTATGCCTTTAATATCGAGATTTGCCCTAATTTTACGTAAAATGGGTTCTAAAGCGAGTATAAAAATAAGGGGTGATAGTGGGCATCCCTGACGAGTACCATTCGAAACGGAGAAGGCGTCTGACAGGCGACCATTGACTCTTATTCTGGCCATGGGGCAGGAATATAATGCTAATATCATTTGGAGGAAATATGTGGGAAACCCCATTGCCTGTAATGTTGCTGACATGTAGTCCCATGCCACCCTGTTGAACGCCTTCTCCGCATCAAGCGACAAAAGAAAACCTTGTTTGGGGATGGAGGATGATGAGAGATGGTGATGAATGTGGAGGGCTTTTATGGTGTTATCCCTAGCGTCTCTGCCAGGGACAAAACCGACTTGGTCGAGGGAGATAAGTTTAGGGATGAGAGGGAGTATTCGGTTAGCGAGAATTTTGGCGTATAGTTTTACATCAACATTTAGGAGGGAGATGGGCCTATAGTTGGTCACTAGTGTTTCATCTTTGCCGGGTTTTGGTATTAGGGTGATATGTGCCTCTAGTAAGTCTTTATTGCCTTGTGGAGATGAAGAGAGTGAGTTGAATGCTTTGGTAAACTGGGGGGAGAGTATTTCCTGAAAAGTCTTATATTAACCAACGGTTAATCCATCCGGACCAGGACTTTTTCCTGTTTTGAATTGTTTCAATGCTGTCGTGGTTTCCTCAATATTAATGGGGCAGTCAAGAGTCTTGGAATTTTCAGTGGAAATAGGTGGAACACCGTATTGTGATAGAAAGGTAGATATCGCTTCCTGTCTATTTCGAGTGGGATCAGTCATTTCTGTATGAGGTAGGTTGTAAAGTTTGGAGAAATAATTTACAAATTGGGTGGCGATGTCCTTTAGGGATGTAAAAGATTTCCCAGAGGAGTTCTTAATCTTGTGTATGGTAGATGCTGCTTTCTTGCAGCATCCTGTAATGCTTTAGCTAATAATTTCCCTGATTTATTGCCAAATTCGTAATATAGTTTTTGATTCAAAATGTATTTGCGTCGTAGTGATTTCTTTATTTCCTCTCTGAGAGCATCCCTTGCCTGTAAGAGCTCCTCGAGGGATTTAGTGGCAAGGGATGATTTATGAGCCCTTTCTAATGCATGAATTTTAGATGAGAGAGCAGTGATATGGGCTCGTCTTTGTTTATTTCGGAAAGCAGCTATTGAAATGAATTCCCCTCTTATCACACATTTATGTGCGGCCCATGTGATGGGTGGTCTGAGGTCATCTGTAGAATTGTCCTGGAAATAGTGGGAGAGTCGGGTGGAGATTTTTTTTATGATGTCTAGATCTGTCAACAAGGAGTTGTCTAATCGCCATATCGAGTTTGTGTGACGAGACAATGAAAAAGTCAATGTCATTGAGATGGGATTATGATCAGAGAGTATCATAGGGTCTATGGTCGCTTTCATAAGAAGGGGTAAATCATTCTGGGAGATGAAAAAATGGTCGATTCTAGAATACTTGTTGTGGGGTGATGAGTAAAATGTAAAATCCCTATCGTTTGGGTGTAGTGTGCGCCACGCATCTTGTAGGGTCAATTCCTGCAGCTGTTTTTTGATTGACTCTGAGCGCTCTATAAGGTAAGGAGGTTGATCCAGTGGAGGAGTCTTGTTGCGGGTTTAGCGCTATATTGAAGTCTCCACCCACTACAAGAATAACAGAATAAAATTCGGTTTCTCGAAAGAACGTTACTTGACGTTTGTTAGGAGCATATATATTTGCCAGGGTAATGGGTTTGTTGTGTAATGTTCCTTTGAGAAATAGGTATCTGCCATTAGGGTCTTGTTTGGTTTCCGAGATTTGCAGGGGGCAGGTTTTCGAAATTAATATAGCAACCCCCTTTGTTTTTGAGGTGTCATTGGAGGCATGGTACACTGTGGGGTAATGATAATTGCTAAGTTTGGGTATATTGTCAGTGCGGAAATGAGTTTCTTGGATGAATGCGATTTGCGTTTTATTTTTTTGTAATGTGTAAAGCAGTTGGGACCTTTTTTCCGGGGTGTTCAATCCTCTAATATTTAGTGAGCTTAATTTTATCTGCAAATCTGGTTTGAGAGAGCCATACGCCCCACGCTGATTGGGGCCCGTAGCTGCCATGTTGGTGGGGGGTATCCAACGTGGAGCGAATAAAGAAATAGGGAGATTCCTGCAATTGGAATATAGTACCATTTGTGTAATTGTTCAAAAAGAGAAAAGAAAGGAGGGTGTGGGCGGTGGAAAGGGAAAGGGGAGTATTTAACTAGCCTAGTCTACTACGAGATAGGTCAGGCCGGTACAGTGCTTTATCAGTGAAATGCGGTCCAGAAACAATTCTGGATCTTTTCACTGCACTGTGTGTTTGAAATATACGGAGAAGGGTAGCCCGCCGTTGCATTCCATGTAGTCACATGAGTGGAGGGTGTCTTATTAAGGGTTTTAGATATGGTCATATAGGTATCAGCCTGTGTCGTACATGTAACATCTTCGAGAAGTATATCAGATGAGTTAGGAGTGGAGGTGGAAAGTCCCTTGGATGAGGGAAGTAGGGTAAACTTAGGCACAAGGTGTCAAAAGGTCATGTGTTGTCACTGTGACCTTAGTAGCAGTAATGCAAGCGCTGGGGTGAAATAACAATATACAGTGTTGTGGTTGGTGCCAAAGTTAGCCTTGAGTCACTTTATATTCAAACAGAATCTTGTGAAACCGCTTCCTCAAGGGGAACAGTGCAAATAAAGAGCATTTAAACATATTGAATTAAAAATGAAAACGTGGTTATATGCACATACAGAGGATCTTATGTTCAGCAGTGTAACTGTGTCCCCCTAATATTTTTTTTTTTTTTTCTTTTTCCCCCTGCAGCTCTTCGTCTGTCAACTTCACCCCATCTCCTTAAAAGTTGTATGTTCATTGAGAGTCGTATATGTATAATCTCCTAGAATGTTTATAAATGCAGGTTTGTTGGTGGGAGGTGCGTTACTCGGCATGTGCAGAGTAAAGTGGATATCTTTTAAATTACAGCTGACAGATCGGTACGAGTATAAACAAAAAATTGCGCTGCGCTTAGGAATATATCTATGTGTCCGTATACCCTAATGGTATCATATAAACTGATCTAAAGTGCAATGTGCAGATAATACAGATCTGAGATCAACTCTGCATACTTACATAAATATGTCAAAAAGTGCAACAAGGTGCCATACACAATAAATCCCAAAGTGTAATGTGCAAATAATACGGATCTAAAATCACCTATGCATATATAAATAAATAAATACAGCAAACACTTGTTACTCAATAATACTTAAAGGAATGAATAAAAAACGTGCACTATAAACGATATATTATATACATATCACATGCAAAACTCCACTATAACCATATAAGTGATAGGTGATATTGAAAAAATAAAAAATAAAAAATGACCATATGTGTGACAAGTGATATTTAAGACAGCAATTGTCCTTATTTGTGAGAAATCTTCCAACACAACAAATGTGCAGTGAAAAGTTCCAAAAGAAAACTTTGGTAAAAAAGTGCTTCAGAGAAAAAAATCCAGTTGCTAAATCAGAATGCTCAAATCATGCCGTGATGTGCCTCGGTGACCCCCAAAGTGGTTGCGCTCACCTTAGAGCGTGTGACACAGTGTTCAGCTGCATCAATACACGCTATGGAGCCACCCCTGGGCTCAATGATTGATAACAGAAGATCCCCCTGATGAAGACACGTGATTCCCTGTGTCAAAGGCGGGTAGGGGAGGGGCCAGGATGGAGCGATCAGCACAAAGCTGGGTTGTGGATATCTCATACCCCGCAGCACATCGTATAGCGCTATTTGGACCTGTAATGTATGGTGCACATTAGCACCTAAAAAATGTAAGTACCCCAGTGTGGGGATTGGGTTAATTTTAATAAAGTATCTGGCGTTATCACACTATAGTCCTTCTCTTTTTTTTGGTACGATGCTTATGGAGCCATAGAGAGTCTGCTTGGAGAATCATCTGTTATCAATCATTGAGCCCAGGGGTGGCTCCATAGCATGTATTGACGCAGCTGAACACTGTGTCACACGCTCTAAGGTGAGCGCAACCACTTTGAGGGTCACCGAGGCACATCACGGCATGATTTGAGCACTCCGATTCAGCAACTGGATTTTTTTTTCTCTGAAGCACTTTTTTTACCAAAGTTTTCTTTTGGAACTTTTCACTGCACATTTGCTGTGTTGGAAGATTTCTCACAAATAAGGACAATTGCTGTCTTAAATATCACTTGTCACACATATGGTAATTTTTTATTTTTTATTTTTTCACTATCACCTATCACTTATATGGTTGTAGTGGAGTTTTGCATGTAATATGTATATAATATATCATTTATAGTGCACGTTTTTTATTCATTCCTTTAAGTATTATTGAGTAACAAGTATTTGCTGTATTTATTTATTTATATATGCATAGGTGATTTTAGATCCGTATTATTTACACATTACACTTTGGGATTTATTGTGTATGGCACCTTGTTGCACTTTTTGACATATTTATTTATTTAAGTATGCAGAGTTGATCTCAGATCTGTATTATCTGCACATTGCACTTTAGATCAGTTTATATGATACCATTAGGGTATACGGACACATAGATATATTCCTAAGCGCAGCGCAATTTTTTGTTTATGTTTATTGCACGGCGTTTGCAGCTGGGCATTTACTTCAGTTGGTTCTCCATTAAGGTATTGGATTATTGTGGCTCGCAAGATTTTTTCTTTGTTTTAGATCGGTACGAGTGTTATATGATGCACTCCATCTGTCATCATTGTTATGTAGATTCTCCGTTCACAATCTACTAAATCCCATTGAAACTATGTGGGTACAGCTTGGCATAAGCCTAATCCTATTGTAAACTGTTACCGTTGTCCTTCTTTTGATAAATTAACTAAACATTGTGCGGATATTTTGGAGGTTAGTGCTCTATGGCGAAAGGATAGTCATAGGAGCATCAGCGAGATGGGGGGTGGTTAATGGCTAAGAAAGGTGGGGGTGATAAACGTTGAGACTGCTTAGATTTAATTGCTATTCTCATGGCTGAGTGCAAGGGGGAGCCTTCCACAGTATGGGATAAATGATGTACTGAAATTTCACTTAATCCCCAAATATGCAGTAGCGTCTGCTATCCCCTGCTCCCATACATGAGTGGTCGGATCACAACCCTGTTAAAATGAGAACGTGTAACCTTAGTATGATCGTTAAGACAGAGATCAGTGAACATTACCCAAGCCGATTAATGTGTATAACAGTGACGATGAAGCCAGCCCCTGGATAAGCAGTACTGGGGTCTTCAGCTTCCGGCTGCATAACGATCATTTGCTTTGAGTCTGTCTCATTTTGGTGTAGTTTGTGTGGACCTTTTCTCGGGGGGCTGGGATGATCAGTCTGTTCAAGGAGACACAGCTTTGTTTCAGGGCTAAGTCTCAGCCAAGTTCCAAAGAGTATACACTGTACACCAGCGAGCATGTATTTCTGATGGCAGGATATGAGGCAGAGCTGAAACGTGTTAGTTGCAGCATGTAGGTAACTATTATGGGCTCTATCTTCTGACCGGGGAATAAGTCATTGATTTAGAAGAGCAAAGACAGTTTCGGTTACAGGCACAAAGAAGAACTGCAGAGGCTGGTGTGGTTTAACAACCAAGCCGAACGTGGCAACTTGAATTCCTGAAAATGTGTAGAGGACGACGGTCATCAGTAGTCTCTGCAAGCTCTCCGAGATCTCGGTGAGATCATGGGGCCGTGTCCGCGCTGAACACCCTGAGACATGGCATGTGGTCGGGTGCCTGATGGGGACCTTCTTCTACGGTGGTGTGATTCCTGTGCCTCCATCGGTTCTTCCTGGGGTGTGTGTCTCCCACCAGCGTAATGGCGGAATTCCGCATACCAGGTCGGAACGTCCACTAGGGGTATGCCCAGGCTGTCGCAAAAGTAAGGTGGGTCTTCAGGCACCTTTAGAAGGGCCGTGCGGCCTAAGTGAGTAGCCACTAGACAGAACAGGAACTTCCATCTGTATAGAATCCCGTGAGCACGTAAAACATCAAGTAGCGGCTTCAAATCCCTGCGATGCTGCAGAGTGATGCCAGATAGGTCTTGGAAGATCTGAAGATGCGCGCCATTATATTGCAGTGGGTGTTTCCCCCTCGCCTGCCTCAATATGTCTTCCTTTAGCTTGTAATCCACTATACAACATATAATGTCCCTAGGTGGATCAGTTTCTCTGCCTTTGGGGCGCAATGCTCTATGGATCCTTTCCAGCTCAATTCTGGTCTGAGACGGTCTGTCAAGTAAGCCGTTAAACAATTCAGTCACAGCAGGGGTTAGGTGCTCAGAATCAATGGACTCCGACATGCCTCGTATTCTGAGGTTGTGGTGGCGGCCATGGTTATCAAGGTCTTCAATGCGGCGTTGTGCCTCTCTCAGTTGCATGGTATGGGTATCAATCCTTCTTGTGGCTTTACGGAGGACAGTGTCATGTTTCGCAGTAGTCTTCTCCGCTTCCAAAACCCTGTCATTTAAGGTGTGAATGTCCACTCTTAGCTCAGCAATGGCGGCTGACAGGGTGTCTTTAATGTCATTTGCAATAGCCCTCAGATCATGTATGTTGAGGCCGGGAGGTTGAGGACTATTTGTCATTCCCGATGTCAGAGGTAGCGACATTTGGGGTGTAAGCAATTGTACCGCCATTTGCAATTCTAAAGCCTGTGAGGAGCTGTGAACATTTCAGGGATATTTTGGCTCAGGTTCCCCGTAGTTTCGCGTGGCGAGCGGGACCGTGAGGCCGAGGTGTGTCGGGAAGCTGTTCCCATCATAGGGATCACGTAGGGATAAGCGATAGTTACCTCCAGTAGTAAAAGGGATGCAACGGCGGGAGCTGTTCTTTCAGGCAGCCATCTCCTAGCTCGTCCAGGCCTTCCTCTTTCTAGTCCTGTCGTACGTGTTGTACGTCACCGCGTTCTAGCTGATCGGAATTTCCGAAACCATTTGTGCGACCATGTGTATGCAAGACAAGTTTCAGCCAACATCTGTCGGAAACAAATCCACGGTTTGGTTGTCAGAAATTCTGAGCAGCATTTCTGTAGAGCAGTGTCTCTGTTTCCTGCAGATGGGCAGAAATACCCACTCACCAAATCCTGCGATCAGGGCCCAAGTGAACGTCCTGGAACAGGCAGGCTTTCATGGCGACCCGACCAGTCCCCTGATGCTGGAATGGTTCACCCTTGGTGGAGATGCACCTCAATATTCACCTGGGATTCACCTGGGATCCCCCTCTCTCAGGCTGGATGACCTAATTCGCAGTGGAGGCCTGAATTGCATGGGGAGATCATCTGAGAGACAGCACTTTTCTCAGGTCTGGTCTCTTCACTCCCTCGTGGGTGACTGAATTTTACCTCAGGACACAAAATGGAGTCTTTAACTTTCCTGTCAGCAAAGCCTGCTGGGATTTGTATTTCTCCCTGTATGCCAGTCTATGGGGCAGTTTTGTGTGGGAACTGCATGTCCCAGAATCCATTGCAGCTCTCCCTGCAGTTCAGTACAGTCTCATACATTAGCTGTTGCAACTGTGCCTTATATTGGTTTTCTTCTTCCGGCCAATAGGAGCACAAGAGAGGCTGCTGAATGCAGAGCTCTGTGTGTGTCAGCTCACATTACATTAACTCAGTCAGTGAAAACAGGGAGGGAATTCCTCTTACAACTGCTAGCAGGCAGCTCTCCCTAACTCAAGCTGGAAAGCCTGTGTACATCATTCTGGCCAGCTTGGTGGGATTGCCGGTAATAGAGTGAATGACCCACGATATGTGTAAGCAGCTAAATCTTTGCATCCCCCCCGGTTATATTATGGAATCTGTAATATACAATACTATGAAACTATTAACTGTTCAATTTGTACATCAATGGGGTTTGATTTACTAAAACTGTAGAGTGCAAAATCTGGTGCAGCTTTGCATAGAAGCCAATCAGCTTCCAGTTTTTTTTTGTCAAAGCCTAATTGAATAATCTTAAGTTAAAAGCTGATTGGCTACCTTGCACAACTGCACCAGATTTAGCATTCTCCAGTTTTAGTAAATAAACCCCAATGCATCATTCCACCCAAAATTCCTCAACGCCATCACAAGCTTGGTGTCTTCAATGTCATCAAGAAACTTGATGATAGAAGCATACAATAATCCACAACAAAGCAGAGACAGAAATATGAGCACAGTGCAAATAAAAAGGAGGGAAGGTTCAAGGTTAGAATGAACCAGAAAATACCACATACACCAGAGCTTCTGGGGGTATGGATTAACTTTTTCATAAGCTAAAGCCAATACAAGTTATATCCACAGAATCAGCAGAAGCTGAAGACAATTCTAGTCAGAAAACAAGACAAGAAAAAAAGGTCAGATACACAGGATCAGAAGTCAAAGCACATATACTGTAGGTCATAGAGCAGACATGTGGTTGTGACATTATGGCTATTTTAATACCAACTAAGTCTTAAAAAATGTTAAGCTTTCCAATCAATTCCTTTCCAGTCATGTGGCTTTTGTAAAAATGTCCTGAAAACCATTTAGTTTTACATAATAATTTACAGTATAATTTTTGTTGCACAATTTGAACTGTATGCCTTTTTGTTTGACTGTGACAGAAGCCTCTTCTTAGCCACATCCACACTACAATATCTCAATACCCAGTAATTATTTTTATCCTTAATGAATAATGTCAGCATGCAGGTGAACTGCAGCAGGCGCGGTGTCAATTCACACAGGTGAGATGAAAAACCTGTATTGAAGTAATGTAGTAACAGTTCACAACAAACTTGGTGAAAAGGTTACCCAGCCAGGTGCACTCACAGTTTCCAGCAACATGAAAGGAGCAGATTCCCGCCTGACTGACAGCATCTGTTGAGAGAAGGCAGAATGTGGCCTGGCCATCTCGTGCCCAATCCTGAAGGTGACCAAAAGAAATGCGACCCTACACTTTCCCTCCTCATCAGGAGCCTTTCCCAAACAGTAGTACTGTCCCTAACAGGTGGGGTACCTGTCCCTACACTACTAACTTGCAAAATGCACCAAACCTGGGACCCAGGGCCTTAAATAGGCTCTGGCTGACCCCAAATGGCTGCCAAGGTCACATGGGGCAACAGCATCCAACCAGATTGCTTCCCCAGTGACCCAGGAACTCATAGAGGAAATATGTTCCATTTGACTTGTTTTTCAGCTGCAGAGCCACTACAGTTGAGCGCCATCTGCAGTGGACAAAATAAGCTGCACCTGCCTACAAGCATGCAACCCCAGAGAGTCATCATCCAAAAATATCTTGTGTCTCTTAAAACTGATCTTTTGCATAGAAATATTTTCAGTCACTGCCTTGAGCCTGTAGGTGAAAGTACCCTTTGCTCTTTGACCTGTTATAAAAGATAACTCCCAAAGGTCTAAATTATTTACTTTAGCTTACATGTTTTTTTAGATCTGAGATGACAGTACAAATTTTGGCATTATATATTTTATTTACTATTATGTGCCGATTCCTCATTAAGGGCTCCCTGCGCCATTCATACAATATGTGGTTAACCCTTGTTAAAGTAGCATGCTTATCATATTATATGTGTGTTTGAAAATACAGTGCATGTTATGAATAAGGATGGGCGAACGTTTCGGACCGAGCATGAGTTTGGAGAACTTCCCAACAGCCAATGTTCGGCCCAAACAACTGAATTAAAAGGTCGTTTGACCGTTTGTTCGGCCTGCCGAACGACTACGAAGCACTGCGCCGCCGCACAGGGCATTGAAAGCCCTGATTGGCTAAAGCAATGAAAGCTTCGCCCAATCAGGACAAAGAGCACTGTCAGAGCCCTGATTGGACACTGTCATGATGACTGTATCCAATCCTGGCTCATTGTTCTTAATCCTGCCCCACACTATAAAAGTATTCTTTCTATAGCGGCCATTTGTAGTGTGATAGCGACATGGAGAGAGATAGAACAAGGCTCTGTTCAGTGCTATTAGACAGTTAGTGTGCTATAGTGTGCTATTCCGATTCTATTGTCAGTAGAATATCAGTTTAGTGTGCATCTAGGAATAGTTTGGTGTGAGTGCAGTGTGACCATTCATCTTTACATTAGTGTCAATGTAGGAATAGTTAAGTCATTGTGAGTGTAGTACGACCACCATTCATCTTTACATTAGTGTGAATGTAGGGATAGCTCAGTCAGTGTGAGTGTAGTGACCATTTAACACAGTTTTTTTTTTCTGTGCGTTACTGCAAGTTTAACGCCATATAGTTCTGTGCATTACCACAAGTGGTTAAGTGGGTAACACTGTATATTTCATTGTGTTACTGCAAGTTTACCGCCATATAGTTCTGTGCATTACTGCAAGTTTAATGCTGTACATTTCATTGCGTTACTGCAAGTTTAACACCATATAGTTCTATGCGTTACTGCTATAGTATAGTCTATCCACGGAATGTGTCTGTGTCATGAATACTCAAATTAAAGTGCACCAAACACTACTTTCCATTGAATAAAGTGCATCCACATTACACATTTACACATCTTTTAGTACATTTTGTAATAAAGCACCCCCCCCACAATGAGCAGCTCATTGTGAGTCTGCTGGAACTTAAACAAAGTGGAACTTTTCTAAGTGTCCACCAACCTTAGGGAGGGATCCCTTCCCATAAACAGAACGGATCGCTATCACCAACCGGACCATAAGGATTGCATCTCCAAAGGATTCATACAGGCACATTTACTGTGTCATTACTTAGCGGGGATGTAACATCACGAAAGTCACCAGATCTTCTATCAACGCATGTTCACTAATACCAGTCACATTTTATGTATATTTTTTTGATGTATATTTTTTGATGTATTAGCACTTTAGTCACGGTTTAACACACGTATGGACTATTACTAAATTACTAAAATACTAAATATTTATTAACTGTGCTACACACACTTATTATTTTGAAGAAGTATTTTTACACTTATTTTAGAAAGAATTCGTTTGTGCATATATATATTTATTAATTGCAACAGCATATTAAGAGGCATTGCGCGGAATCACATACACAATTGGTTTTTATTGTGCTATTTTTGAAGTTTTTTGTAGTGAGAAGTGTTCACTAGTTTTGATTTTGCAGCAATACCTTTAATAATTTTCACATTATTTATACATGGTTTAAAGATAGTAGCGCAGAAGTCTATCCTAGGATTTTTTTATTAATGGCACAAACCTCCTGTCCGCCCTTAGACAGGGAAAGTTGACACATGTGCCATGCCTGGCACATGTCCTCAATTTAGTGGTGCAGTGTGTTTCCTAAATAGGTACCCAGTGTTGGAAGATCTACTAAAGCAGGCCAGAAGATTGTGTAGCCATTTTAGGCGGTCATACACAGCCAGTGCTCGGTTGACTGTTATTCAGCAGAAATTTTACCTGCCCATAAACCCCCTGATTTGCGACATGCCCACCAGGTGGAACTCAACTTTGGCAATGCTGTAGTGGCTGCACATGAAGCAGAGGGCCGTCAACGAGTACCTGTGTGAGTATGGCACAACGACAGGCTCAGGCCAGCTCGGCTTTTTTTCCCCACACCAATGGCTGCCCATAAAGGATGCATGCACTGTACTGTCACCATTGCAGGAGGCAACAAGGATGGTGAGCCGTGACAATGCATGCATCAGTGACACAATCCCTATTGTGTTCCTGCTGGAGCAGACTCTCCATGGCATTATGGAGGGCACCCGAGGCAAAGCAGTGGGAGGAAGAGGAGGACTTCCTTTCTTCTAAAGGCCCATTTTATGCAGACACCATTGTTCCTATGCCACAGAGCACACAAAAGAGGAGAGAGAGGAGGAGGATTCTGGCAGTTTCAGAGGCATTAAAGCAGAGAAAGACATACGTCAAACAGTAAGAGATGGTTTTCCATCTGCAGAACCCTTGGGAGTAGTATGTGACTGGGAGGAAGCAGTTCCAGATACTCTAATCCTCAGTGACCCAGAGGTGACTGCTTCTCATGCCTCCGTAAATTTGCGGTGCATGGGCTCCCTCATGCTTCAAAGCCTACGAAAGGGCCCAAGAATACTTTCCGTAAAGGAGAAGGATCATTATTGGTTGGCAACCCTCCTTGACCACCGTTATAAAGGGGAAAGTCTCAGAACTCATCCTATCCCCACAGAGAGTGCAGTAGATGAAATCTCTTGAGCACACATTAAAGAGAAACTTATCAAATGCTTTTCCCGACTCTGGTAGGGTACAGTGTCATGGAAAACTTAGTTTGGGGCTTCTGTTGGTCAAGAGAGGAGCGGTGGAGAAGACAGCCACCTAATTGATGCATTTCTCAATTTTTTTAGTCCTCGCCACCCAGGTCTGTCAACTTCCACATCCCATCGGCAGCATCTGCATCACATGGTGGACGATTATCTAGGGGCGAAAACAGAGATGGAGAGCTTTCCAGTCGATGATCCACTGGCTTACTGGGTGATGAGAATAGACCACTGGCCAGAACTTGCCCAGTAGGCTATTGAGCTGCTGGGCTGCCGTGCATCCAGTGTGCTTTCCGAACAGGCATTCAGTGCTGCTGGAGGTTTTGTTACTGATCATAGAACGCGTCTGTCCACAGACTCAGTGGACTATCTGACTTTTATCAAAATTGAATCAGTCCTGGATAACTAGCAGCTATGAAGCCCCTGATGCTGTTGTCGCAGATTAAGTGTTTTTGGGATGTGGAATCTCTGCAGGAATTCTAGGCTGCCTAGTGTTGCGGGTGTTGATTTAATCAGGAAAAATGTTTTTGGTGTAGGTTTCAGGGGCATAATTAACACCTAAAGACCAATTTTTCTGCACCTGTTTGACAGATGCATATCATTGCAATTTTTGACAGCAAGGCCAACTTTTGCTTTTGTCAAGAGTACCTCTATAGGGTTACAGTGTGAAGGCGCCACCGACACCCAAAGAATATTTTTTCTGAACCCGTTACAGAAGTAGAAATCCAAAGTCTGTGGTAGAGGCACCAGGATTTATCCGAAAAAAATCTCTAATCTTGTTCCCCATGCACTACATTGTGGCCTCATCATACAGACTGGCTCCGCAAGCCGTTGCTTACAAAATAAAGAAAGCTTGCAGGGAAGATGTCATTTTTTGGGCTTTATAAATGCAATTATTGCTGCAGCAGCTTTTATACACAGTAAAGATGTGCCACTTTATAGGTGGACTAAGAGGACCCCCCCCCCCCCGGCACTATATTGAAAGGAATTTTTCACTTTTATACTTTCACATTAAGCATCAATAAATCACTGCTCATTTCAAAATTAAGTTTTTCTGCAAACTTTTTTTCATTGATACATGTTCCCCAGGGCAGTACCTGGACCCCTATAACCATTGTATGTCCAATTACTTGCATATAAGCCTTCAAAATGGACACTTTTGATTTTTCATGTTCAGGTCCCATAGACTTCAATGGGGTTTGTTATTTGGTTCCGAACTTTCCCGTTTGAAAGTTCTGGTGCGAGCCCAACAGGGGGTAGTTCGGACCATCCCTAATGGAGACCTGGAGACACAACAAGCTGCAGCACTGAGCCCTGTCCTGCATCCTTCCGAGTTGTAAGCAGAGTTACCCAGTGTGCTGTAAACAAAATATATCGTCCCTGCCCATGCTTGCTGGACCACATGTCAGCAGTAACATGGACTTTGCGGCTAACTGCCTTGCCCAACAATGTCACAACATTCCCTTCAACGGGATGGTAGAGCGCTTGAATGGCCTTACGTGAAAAGAAATAGTGACTGGGAACCTGCCACAGTACAGCACATTCTGCAAATTCACAGAAGGGGCAGAATCAACCAGGTGCAAAGGCAGAAGCTTGCATTTAGACACTGGGCATGTACTGTCAATTTTTTTTTCTGCTCCTGTTTGACAGGTGCATATCATTGCAATTTTTGACAGCAAGGCCAATTTTTGCTTTCATCAAGAGTACCTCTATAGGGTTACGGTGTAAAGGTGCTACCAACACCCAAAGAACAATTTTTCCGCACCAGTTACTTCTATCCAAAGTCTGTGGTAGAGACACCAGAATTTATCCAAAAAATGTCTAATCTTGTTCCCAGTGCGCTACATTGTTGCCTCATCATACAGACTGGCTCTGCAAGCTGTTGCTTACAAAATAAAGAAAGCTTGCAGGGAAAATGTCATTTTTTTGGGCTTTATAAATGCAATTATTGCTGCAGCAACTTTTATACACAGTACAGATGTGCCACTTTACAGGTGGACTAAGGGTTCCCCCAGGCACTATATTGAAAGGAACTTTTCATTTTTATGCTTTCACTTTAAGCATCAATAAATCACTGCTCATTTACAAATAATGTTTTTACAAACTTTTTCTTCATTGATACATGTCCCCCAGGGCAGTACCCGGACCCCCATAACCATTGTATGGCCAAATACTTGCATACAAGCCTTCAAAATGGGCACTTTTGATTTTTCACCTTCGGGTCCCATAGACTTCAATGGAGTTTGTTATTCGGTTCCGAACTTTTGCGATGTTTGAAAGTTCTGGTGCGTACCAGACAGGGGGTCATTCGGCCCATCCCCAATTGCTGGTTTTGTAATTAAGTTTGAGTTTTTAAATATTTACATTTGGGAGTTCTCTTTGTCTGTGGTACTCTCCACAAGTAAAAAGTCCCCTTTTACTTGTGGAGAGTATTGCAATTCTCTATAGATATTGGGATGAAGGCACTCCCACCATATTCCACCATGGTCCTTTGTTTTGATTGGTTTAGAGTTTGTTTAGATTGTATTTGATCAAACTAAGTTAATCATCCAGGATAGAAAATTATTGGCCATTTTGAATCATTTGGCAGCACTGAGATACTTTGTTCCTGAATATGATCATATTTCAAGCGATTACACATGTGTGGCATATCAATCACATGAATTGCAGATCAATTATTTATATCAGAAGAGATTGATCAGAAAATAAATTGATCATTTATCAGAATGTGTATGGCAATCATTAGACCAAAGATGTAGCGCTACCCTTGTAGAAGCCACTGACTAGAATGGGTCCTCTGTTTGTCTCAACCTTTTCCAAAAAACCTTAGCCCCTCTAACACACCAGGTTAAGTGTACAAATATACAATATCACAAGAAATCACTGAAAGCAATACTTCATAACCAGCAATAGTGTTATATCAATGGAAAACAGGCACCAAACCAGGTAGTAAAGACAAACCTAATATATAGTCATCCAATATGGTTGGTAACTAAGCAAGCATAATATGGATTAACAATGGTAATAACACATTTTAGCACTGGAACTATCCTACCAGAGCACATTTTATGGTGCCGATGCTAGTCCTAGACCAACTGGGTATGTACTGTCCAAAAGAAAAGAAGGATGGTAGCTAAGAGGGCTTGAAAAATAATTAATGGGGGGTGGTCCTTTGAGATGTTGTTCTGTCGGCTATTGTTGGGGCCCTTTAAAAGCATTGGTACACCCAACAATAGTCCCAGTTAACCTACATGCAGTATAGGTACAGTATAGGTATTGTATAATCTCAGCACAGGTGCAAGGTAGATGTGGTTCATAGGCGGTAAAAGTTTAGCTAACGTGGCATAGGGTTGCTATAGGTGTGGTCTAGCTTTGGAATAAGTGTTGTATGGAGTGAAATTGGGTGCTATATGGATTGGGTGTCCTACTCTCAGCCCCTGCTAGCAGTATCAGCCCTTTCACCAGTCCCTGGATGCTGAGGTGACTTCTCACTGTAAGAGGGGGGTCCCCTTGGTCTCGCCCTGAAAGCCTCCATGATCAGTGGTGGGAAAGCAGAGGTTGCGTGGATGCTCCAATCTGCCTGCGGCAGCAGTGCAGGTGCTGTCATGTGGCTTGTGTGCTGCCTCTGGGTGTTCTCACTCCCAGGCTCAGGTCTCTGCTGGTAGGATCTCCTGCTGGCAGGTGAATATCCACACAGGGGTACCCTCTCTCTCTCTCTCTCTGATTCCTTTGGTGCCAAAAGGAAGAACTTTCCCAGGCAATTTAACAAAAAACATCTCTCCACTCCTCCTACTGCATGGTGCATATTGGAAACTGTAGTGTAAGGAACCTATTCATCCTGTTAAACATCTCAAACTACAACTCCCAGGATTTTCAGTGCTCTGCATAGAAGTCTATGGGCTTGCTTGGCTTTAGCTCTTCTCAAGCTAGGTGGAGAATGGTGCAGCATAACATCAGTATCTCAGTAGAGGAAGACTAAATGGCAATGTCTCATAGTTACATAGTTAAATAGTTAGGTTGAAAAAAGACACAAGTCCATCTAGTTCAACCAATAAAAAAAACAAAAAAAAACAAAACCATACAATCCCATAGACACAATCCTATACCCACAGTTGATTCAGAGGAAGGCAAAAAACCCCCAGCAAAACATGATCCAATTTCATAGAAAACATGAGTCTTGTTGCTCTTTAAGTTCTTTCCTCAGGACTGGCTGAACCACTTGCCAACCACCTTCAGAAGATATACTGCGGCAAGACGGCTTAGCTATGCAAACCAACATACCTGTACGTCGGTCTGTGCATGAGATAGTGTTGGCGCATGTGTGCCCTCTGCATGCCTGCAATCACGGTGAAGAGAGGCAGAATGGGGATCTGCCTATGTAAACAAGGCGGATCGCGGATCCCCTTTCTGACAGGAGACAACACTGAGATCTGCTGTTCCTAGTGATCAGGAACAGCGATCTCTGTGTTGTCCCAGTGAGCCCATCCCCCACACAGTTAGAACACACTCAGGGAAAACAGTTAACCCCTTGATCACCCCCTAGTGTTAACCCCTTCCCTGCCAGTGTCATTTTTACATTGATCGGTGCATTTTTTTAAGCACTGATCACTGTATTGGTGTCACTGGTCCCCAAAAGGTGTCACTTAGGGTTAGATTTGTCTGCTGCAATGTCACAAAAAAAAAAACTGCAGAGGTGATCAAATACCACCAAAAGAAAGCTCTATTTGTGGAGAAAAAATAACTTCAATTTTGTTTGGGTACAACATCGCATGCCCACGCAATTGTCTGTTAAAGCGACGGAGTGCCGTATCGCAAAAAATGGCCTGGTCATTAAGAGGGTAAATCCTTCTGGGACTGAAGTGGTTAATCTGCGTCATGAAAGAGATACTCAGTCCTGCTTGGTAATGTGAGAAGCCAGGAAAGCCTTCCAGGATCCCAGCAGGGCAAGGGTTAATGTTTAAAGTTGGGTAGTCTGGGTATTAATCATGAAGGTGTTCTGTAGTGTTGAACCTGGCACCTGAGTCATGTAGGCCGCATTCTAAGGATGACAGAGAAAACGTCCCAGGCAGGAGAGGAAGCAGAGCCTAAGCATCTTCTGTAGGCTTGTTGAGGGCTGGGTCCATGCTGCTTGAGCCACTAACATGGGGGCAGGAAATGGAGTAAGAAGTGCTAAGTGATGTGGCCCACCTGTCACCCTGCCCAGCACGGCATTCACTTCCCAGTCACTTTAGAGACAATGAACAAGTCCATAGGTTTGTTTTTGTTATTTTTTATTGAGGGGATAAACTTGGATGGGTAAAGCAATATATGGGATGCCCAGTGGAACAATCAATTGACAGAATGCTATACAATCTGCTAATTGATTGCTATACAATCAATTGGGGTGAAACTATATATACTCTTTGTACATATTTCTTCTCCAGACTCCTCCTGCACAAATTGCTTGCAGATTATTATTCTCTCTCTTCCTCCTGCACAGCTCTTTACTCCAGGAGCAGCTAGCACATGTTTAGGCCCGACATTGGCTCAGCCAGGCCTTAGCAAATGCCCTTTACAGGCAGGCACCGCGGGCCCCTATAGTGTAGCAGAAAGAGGTTAAAAGTTCCCTGTGCTAGCTGTCCCACAGAAGGACTACTGCTCCTTGTCAGCCCTCTTCAGGCCCTGCCAGCCCTCCTGGCTGCAGCTGCCCAACTTCATTACCCGCAACATCACAGTCCACACTGTTGGCTTTGCACCCATCCCAGACTGCACACTCCCAGTCCTCTCAGGCGTGCCTCCCCGGTCCTCCTGACTGTGCATGTCACTCGTCAGCCCTCCTGGCTGCAACCCATGGTTCCCTCCTGAAGACTTGTCTGGCAGTACTAGCTCTTGCTGTCCTCTCTGACTCCTCCTGTCGAGATCCTTCATGCTTTCTTGAAGGGCTCCGCTCTGCACCCAAGTCCCAGGCCCAAGATCAAAAGGCCCCCTCAGAGGCCCCAACAGCTTAGTACTCCATCTTCAGTTCTTACACCTGACAATTCCTCCCCAGCTGGGCTGACTCTGGGTATTTCAAGGAGGCCTGCCCAATGCCAACCCTAGTTGGGGATTGGTCAGGGCTCCCTGAGACACCCCAGACAGTTCCACCTCTCTTCCCCTGCTCTTCTTCTAGAATCCTCTAGAAGAAAGAGGGAGGTGGCAGTGAAGTGATGCTGTCTGTCTGTCAGTCATCAGCTGCTACTCTGAGCCACTCCCAGCCCACACAGACCAAAACAAACAGGCCTAGCTTCCAGTCAGGCCTGCCTAAATTTGCCTGCACTCACAAAAAATCCTAATGTCTAGAACCTACCTGTGTAGAGGGTGCTACATGAGCAAGCACATAATTATTGTGGGTGGGCAGGATCTCTCCCTGGTATTAGGGTGCTGTGGTGGCTCGACTGTGTGGGGTGCTGGGTTGAGAGCTCTATAAAGCATGTCTTAAAGCACAACTGTGAGACCATGCCCTGTATAAATAGGAAGGCTAACCGCGGGTCAGTCTGATTTTGTAGGAGGAGGCTCTGGCTCCATAAAAACCGCCCTCAAAACTTCAGGTTCTGTCGTTTCCTCACATGGAGACGTTTGCTCAAGTGCAGGTGATATTTCCAGTTCCGGTTTGTGACATCAGAACGGCAACAGTTTCTCCAAGTTGTCTCACGCTATGGTAGCTTGCGGCTACAGCTCAGAGTTTTCGTTACGGATGAAGGTAAGTGAGAGATGCCCTCTCCCATCTGTTGGATTCTGATGGCTCGCTGGGGGGGTGCTTTGATTGGGGGTTCCTCTCCATGTTGGGGAGGTTTGTGGCAGAGGGGGTTTGTCACTCAGGGGAGCTTGGGTCATTTGGCATGTTCTGTTGTGGGGGTCCCCGGTGGCAGCCGAGCCCCTTTTCTTCACTGTGGGAGGTCTTTGTCCATGGGACTCCTCCTCTTGTCTATGGTCCAATCAGTTATCCCTGGTGTGGTGACCTAGTGTTCTACTGTTCTGCAGGCAGAGAGGGGTCTCTGCCATGGACCCGACCCTGCGGCAGGTGTTTGGCTGCAGGGAGGTTTGATGCTAGGAGGAGTGACAACCAGGCCCCTTTTGGTGCATATAGTAGTGTTACTGTGGTGATTAGTCTCCGGCAGCATTTCTACCTGGTGGGAGGCGGCCTACTTGTTGCCACATTTTGTTTGTTTGGTTGGTAAGTTGGGCCTCATCCCTTGTTGGCTATTTTAAATCATGGGGCAGCACTGCTTACCACCTTGTTCCACAACTGTCGGCACAATTCACATCTCACCAAGCTATTACATGGGAGTGGTTAGCAAGGGGGTACCTTCCAGTCCTGGCACCTGAGCGCCCCACACCAAGCTTGGCTCGTGGGGGTCACTTAATGCATGCAATTAAATCCGGACCACCTCCACCCAGAGGTCATTCAATGTGACCACTACTCTACAAACCATGCTATGGTTCAATTATGATGGTGGTTTTATTCATTTTCAAACCTGACATCAACAATCATACACGTTGCTCCGAGTCGTAGCTTTTTTTGTTTATGTTGCTTTTCCATAGTTGTTTCTACATATCAACAGGAATCACAAAGTTTCATATTTTTTCGGTTTCAGTCCATCTCAGGTGGGTACTGTTTGTGTCACCATATACGGTTTTTTCCTTGTCTTCTCATACATATTACATCATCACGCTACGGCACCATTTATGGGTGCCAACGGATTGAGATGATAGTTTCTAATTGGCTTGTGTGGTGGCAAGTCTCCTCATCCGTTTCTCATACGGCATACATTACGTCATTTTACTATGCATATCATTTACCGGACACGTCTTCAAGTTCCATAGGCCTAAGTTTACGTTTTTAACTTGCCTGCTACGCCTAAGATAACTCGGCCTCTGTTAATTCATGGGACTGACACTTTTCAGTCCTGCACAACAGATATTTCTTCATTGGCCACGGTCACCATGGAGGCAATTCCGTAAAAAAAAAAAAAAATCTAGATTAAAAGTTAGAAATGGATACTTTTGTTATATAATTCTTGCTTACATCTCGGTACATTTTGTTTCACCAAATACTGGAATTTCGTTGTCATCTCATACACGATACATGATTTTATCTTCGTATTAGGTCACGGCGTTACACCACTGCAGTGTTGCCCATCACGTTTATAGGTACTAAAGGACTGAGATGATCTTTTCTAATTGGCTTGTGCGGTGGCAAGTCTCCTCATCTGTTTTTCATATGGCATACGTTACATTTTCATACGTTATGACATTGCACTAGTCATAGTATTTACCTGACACGTCTTCAGGTTCCATAGGCCTGAGTTTGAATGGGTGCTGCCTCATATAATATACATACAATGGGTAGGGGTGGGTACCATCATCCTATTTGAATATGAAAGGGGGGGTGGGTTAACTAAGGCTACTCCATTTTTGTTGCCAAATAACACCAATATTGTAGATGGACTATCTCAGTACCCAGTAAGTGGACGCATAAAGATAGGTTTAAAATTGTGAACGATAACACATTAACAGTTATTTTTTCTAAAACCCATCAAGTTGGTGGGAGCAGGATGATGCAGGTAAGGGCAGATCCTCGAATAGTTTTGCGGCGATTGTCGCTTCTTCAGGAGGTATTACCAAAAGCATCCAAAATAAATATAGTCTCATAGTTACATAGAAAAGGGAAGAAGTTGTTATTACATCGCTTAGTTAGAACTGTCAAGTAAAATTGGGTTGATCAAGTGTAATAAACAACAGTATAACTCACCAAAGGGGGCAGAAAGGGGTAAGGAGGGGGGAAAGGGGGTAAGGGGTTGGGGGGGAGAAGGGAGAAAGAGGGGGTGGGGGAAAGGGGGGTAAAGAGGGGGGGAGGGGAGGGGGGAGAAAAGGAGGGGAAAGGGGAGGGGGGGAAGAAGAGAAGGGGGGAAAGGGGAGGGGGGGGAGAAGAGAAGGGGGGAAAGGGGAGGGGGGAAGAAGAGAAGGGGGGAAAGGGGAGGGGGGAAGAAGAGAAGGAAGGGAAGGGGGGGAATGGAGGGGAGAGGGAGGGGGAGGGGGGAAAGGGAAGGAAAGGGGGAGGCCGGAAGGAAGGTTTGGAAGCGGAAAGAGACAAGGTGGAACAGTGAGTGCACAGAGGGTGACACTAAAAAGGTACCCACCCTGTGGGGTCTGGTTAGATTATGACACCTGGGAATGACCACACACTGCAAGGGCGTTTAAGGTAGATAGTGATCCAACCCCATTAGGAACAAGGTGTGGACACAGAGGTCTGGTAGCAGGGGCTTCTTGTTCAATGTTTTAACAGGAAATTAAGAAAGTTGTCGAAACTGGATCACTGTTTCCAGAGGTGGCAAGGAAGTAATGCCACAACATGTAAAGGGAGACAGGATTCAGTTAAACACAGTGTTCAGAGGGATGACATAGAAGGTTTATGACAAATGATTAATGGAGTGAATTATCTCACCAAAGTTGATCAAGTCATAATAAAGTCTGCAAAGTAATATAAACCAGTGATTTAAATCAAATATGACATTGTACACAATCAAAAACCAGTAGTATATGTTGGGCATGGGGCTCAGCAGGGGGATATACGAATATGTATAACTGGATGCTCAGTCTAAATAGAGGTAGGCATGCCTTGACCATAAATGTTGTATTTGCACACTAATATATAGCTTTTTTTGTATAGTACATTGATTTATATTTAAAATATTGCTGTTGGGTTCACATTTTTCCTTGTCAAAAGATTTTATTGAATATATAACAATCAGCAAAACTTATATGTTGAATAATCACATATGAACAGAGTCTAAAGGGTTCACATTTTTCATACATAGTAGCTAACAGTAAATTTAGACTCAGCGCCCCCCACCGTAAACATTTTCCCATTTGCACTGGATTTCTCACTCAGTTTGGGGGTCAGCAGCTTTTGTTTAATTGTTAATATTTTCACATTAACTTTTTGGCGCAAGGTTCACACACAAAAATCCCAGTGGTAAGATGTGGCAAGCTCATAGAGACTTATCCAAAGCGACTTGGAGCTGTGATAGCCGTAAAAGGTGGCACTACAAAGTATTGACTTTAGGGGGCTGAATAGTTACACACATTGACTTTTTCTGTTATTTTGTCCTATTTGTTGTTTGCTTCACAATAAAAAAAAAAACATCTTCAAAGTTGTGGGCGTGTTCTTTAAATTAAATGATGCAAATCCTCAAACAATCCATGTTAATTCCAGATTGTGAGGCAACAAAACACGAAAAATGCCAAGGGGGTGAATACTTTTAGAAAGTACTGTATATTTCTTGCTTATGACAGTTTTGTTCTTGGTTGCATAGGTCATGTCACAGGCGGTGGATATTAAAGACTTTGTCTTCATTCCTCCTTCTCCGGCCAGGGGTTCTGAACATGGTAGCACGCCCTCTCTAAGAATCTGGGCCATCCCAAGACTTATGGTGGGGCTGCAGCGCAGGGGTATTTTGTACCCGGCTTCGGCTTGCAAAGCTGAACTGTTCAGATTGTTGTTTCCCTGTGCTTCAGGCTCCAATGCTGAGCAGGTTACCTTACGTACTGTCACCTCATCCCTCTCATGGATTCACTCCACCCTGAATTCATTGGCGACCTCCTGTCAGGAGTTGCGTGCCAGGGTTGAGGTTTTGGAAAGCCATCCAAGTCTGGCCCCGGAGGCTCCTGCAATTCCAGGGACATCAGTAGGTTCCGACCCCATTGGTACCAAGCCCCATACCCAAAGCCGGTCCGCCCTATACGCTCACTACGCAAGCTGCGTAGGGCCCCGCCGCTGTGGGGGGGCCCCCAAGGGCGGATCGGCTCTGCTCAGGGCCGGACTGGCCTACCAGGACATTTCCTGCCCTGGGGCCACTTTGAACTATGCTGTGGCTGCAGCGTAGCTCAAAGCAGAGTCCCGCTGTTTCACGTAGCTCAGTGTGAAGTCTTGCTGTGACAAAGGTCCCACCCTCCTCCTAGACCAGCTCATGTGATAGATGCAGTGTTCTGTCTATCACACGAGCTGGTTTAGGAGGAGGGTGGGACTTTTGTCACAGCACGACCGAACCTTTCACACTGAGCTCTGTAACACAGTGTGAGATGCGCGCTGTGCCTGTACGTAATCCACTGGCACTAACTGGTGAGGTGGCAATGATTGGCACGGTAAGACAGCAATGATGGGCACAGTAAGGCTACATTGATTGGCACAGTGAAGCAGAAATGATTGGCATGGTAAGGCGGCAATGATGGGCACAGTAAGTCTACATTGATTTGCACGGTAAGGCGGCAATGATTGGCACAGTGAAGCAGCAATGATGGTCACAGTGAGGCTACATTGATTGGCATGGTGAGGTGGCAATGAGGGGCACAGTAAGGCTCCAATGATGGGCACGGTGATGCGACAATGATGGGCATGGTGATGCTACATTGATTGGCAAGGTGAGGCGGCAATGATTGGCACGGTGAGGTGGCAATTATGGGCAAAGTAAGGCTCTAATGATGGGCACGGTGAGGCTACATTGATTGGCACGGTGAGGCAGCAATGATGGGCACAGTAAGGCTGTAATGATGGGCATGGTGAGGCGGCAATGATGGGCATGGTGAGGCGGCAATGATGGGCACAGTAAGGCTGTAATGATGGGCATGGTGAGGCGGCAATGATGGGCATAGTAAGGCTGCAATAATGGGCATGGTGAGGTGGCAATGATGGGCACAAAAAGGCTGCAATGATGGGCAGGGTGATGCGGCAATGATGGGCACGTTGATGCTACATTGATTGGCATGGTGAGGCAGCAATGATTGGCATGGTATGGTGGCAATGATGGGCAAAGTAAGGCTGCAATGATGAGCATGGTGAGGCTACATTGATTGGCACGGTGAGGCGGCAATGATTGGCACGGTAAGGCGGCAATGATGGGCACAGTAAGTCTACATTGATTTGCACGGTAAGGCAGCAATGATTGGCACAGTGAAGCAGCAATGATGGTCACAGTGAGGCTACATTGATTGGCATGGTGAGGTGGCAATGAGGGGCACAGTAAGGCTCCAATGATGGGCACGGTGATGTGACAATGATGGGCATGGTGATGCTACATTGATTGGCAAGGTGAGGCGGCAATGATTGGCACGGTGAGGTGGCAATGATGGGCAAAGTAAGGCTCTAATGATGGGCAAGGTGAGGCTACATTGATTGGCATGGTGAGGCAGCAATGATGGGCACAGTAAGGCTGTAATGATGGGCATGGTGAGGCGGCAATGATGGGCACAGTAAGGCTGTAATGATGGCCATGGTGAGGCGGCAATGATGGGCATAGTAAGGCTGCAATAATGGGCATGGTGAGGTGGCAATGATGGGCACAAAAAGGCTGCAATGATGGGCAGGGTGATGCGGCAATGATGGGCACGTTGATGCTACATTGATTGGCATGGTGAGGCAGCAATGATTGGCATGGTATGGTGGCAATGATGGGCAAAGTAAGGCTGCAATGATGAGCACGGTGAGGCTACATTGATTGGCACGGTGAGGCGGCAATGATTGGCATGGTGAGGCCGCAATGATGGGCACAGTGAGGCTACATTGATTGACACGGTGAGGCGGCAATGATCAGGACACTGATTTAAGGGGGCTTTCTGGGGACCCTGTTGTAGGGGAAGACTCTCTGGGGACCCTGATGTAAGTAGGGAGGCTCTCTGGCGAACCTGATGTAAGGAGCGGCTCTCTGAGGACACTGATGTAAGGGGGGCTCTCTGGGGACCCTGATGTAAGGAGAGGCTTTCTGGGGACCCTGATGTAAGGGGAGGCTCTCTGGGGACCCTGATGTAGGAGGAGACTCTCTGAGGACACTTATTTAAGGTGGGCTTTCTGGGGACCCTGATGTAGGGGGAGACTCTCTGGGGACCCTGAAGTAGGGGGGCTTTCTAGGGACCCCGAGGTAAGGGGAGGCTCTTTGGGGACCCTGATGTAGGGGGAGACTCTCTGGGGACTCTGATGTAAGTAGGGAGGCTCTGTGGGGACCCTGATGTAAGGAGGGGCTCTCTGAGGACACTGATGTAAAGGGGGCTCTCTGAGGACCCTGATGTAAGGAGGGGCTTTCTGGGAACCCTGATGTACGGGGAGGCTCTCTGGGGACCCTGATGTAGGGGAAGACTCTCTGGGGACCTGATGTAAGTAGGGAGGCTCTCTGGGGACCCTGATGTAGGGAGGGTCTCTATCTCTATCTCTATCTCTATCTCTATCTCTAACTCTATCACTATCTCTATCTCTATCTCTATCTCTATCCATACAAACACACGTGTATATTATATACATTTCTGTTCTATATTGTTGTACTTATTCTTTGACTGTTTTGTTTAAAGGAGGGAGGATTGTATTGGGAGCACTGAAGTGTCAGGTGTGACTGTGTGGCAATGGCAAATGGTTTACATAGCTTACGGCATCACGGGTCAGGTAGAGGGCCCATTAGCAGAATTTTGCTTAGGGCCCCAGGGAGGTCAGGATCGGCACTGCCCATACCTTTAGCCTTCGGTAAAAGAACAAGTGCTCCTGGCGTTACCCCAGCACATTTCATTCCTGGGAATATCAAAAAAATATTTTAGATGGTAGAGACGTTAATTTTGCGTCCCTATTAATAGCTGCCCACGATGTAGCTGACAATAAGTGGTACGCTTGCGATGACGTTTCTGTGGTAGTGAAGACCACAGGATCAACCATAAGCTCTCCATCCCAGAGTTTGTCCTTGCTTTTAGTTTATTCAGGGTTGTTATTTGCTCTGTGAGTCCACAGAGGAGGGAAGAGCTGGATCTTTACCTCTATGCAGTAATAGAGTTGGGTCAGAAATACAGGGGGGCAGCTCACTCTTTTCCTGCCAAGGCCACAGCCATATTTGCCCAACACCAGGTGGTAGCAGTCTGGAGCAACATAGACAAAGAGTTGTTTTGCTGGCATTTTGCTGGGTTGAGGTCGCCAGTTTGTGCAGCATGCCAGTCGTCCACTCACACCACTTACTGGTGCCCCAATACGGAACTTCCAATTCTACATGGTACGTCCAGACTTTTCCCAGTTTACTCCCGGCCCCAGCTCATTCGGCACCTTTTGACAAATTAGGCCGGCCGATTCATTTTTAGGACAATTTTAGGACATTTTTTGCAACAACTTCAACCATTGTATGTGCAACTATAGCCATTGCCGTCAAACATTTGCACCTTTGTGCCAGTTGTTACAGGGTTTACCAGAAGTCGGCCTGTTCACTATAACACAGAGTAAGACCACATGACTAAGCCGCATTATGTGTCTTTTTTACAGGCCTGTCTGGCCACTCATCTGTTGCCCATGTTAAGTCAGTTTTTGGTGGAGGGTTTCACAGGGGGGTTCCATGCAGGGTTTATTTCGTTACCACTATGCACTTTTGAGTTTTAGAATTTAAGGTCATCAGCCTCAGGCATGGAGGCGGTGGATTTGCTGCTCCAGTCCGAACTAGAGAAGGGTTTTGTTATAGGACAATTTCCAACACCGCCCTTCCAGAATTGGAGTGTCAACCCCCTTGGTTGGCAAAGAAACATTTTCTAATAAATTATGTTTAATTTACGACTTGTCAGCCCCTCATTCTTCACATGTACCTAGACTAAACTCTTTGATTACATCGAAGGGTTTTAACTCAAGTATACGTCAGTAGATCAGGCAATAAAATGTATCATTGGGGTCGGTGAGGGTGCTTGGCTGTCTAAAGCCAATATAGAGGATGCTTTCCAACTTCTCCCAATGCTACCATCACTCTGGCAGTGGCATGGGATAAAGTGGAGGGGTCTGTATTATTTTTCTACTAAACTAATGCCCTGTATACACTATTGAACATTGATCGGACATTCCGACAAAAAAATCCATGGATTTTTTCCGACGGATGTTGGCTCAAACTTGTTTTGCATACACATGGTCGCACAAAGTTGTCGGAATTTTCGATCGCCAAGAACGCGGTCACGTACACTACGTACGACGAGACTATAAAAGGGCAGTTCAGAACCAAGCACCCTTTGGGCTCCTTTTGCTAATCTCGTGTTAGTAAAAGTTTGGTGAGAGACGATTCGCGCTTTTTCAGACTCGTGGTTTTCAGATCGTTTTCTGCTGTTCAGTTTGTGCTTGTGGGTTTGTATCTGGTCTTCAGTGCGTGCAGCGAGTTACGCATGACCCTGACATTGTGTTCTTGTTCATTCGTTACTGTTTTTCAGGTCGCTCTTCACAGGCCTTGCTGTTCCTCAGTGCGTTCTGAGCAGCCGACCGTTTTCTAGCCATGTTGCGTATACGTACTCCTCGTAGAGTTCGTGCTGTGCAGGGGCTTGGTGTTGGGGTCCTTACCTTGACACAAGCCCAGTTCATGAACAGGGTGGGGAGGAGTTCATGGACCAAGAATTGGTTGCTCCAGCGTGACCAGTTCAGTCATATGCCTTTGCTCCGTGAGATCCGTGAGAATAACCCTGACGATTTCAGGAACTTTCTCCGGATGACAGACCCCGTATTTCACCGTTTGTTGGCTTTGCTGACCCCTTATATCAGCTGGCAGGATACCTGCATGAGGCAAGCCATCACCCCGGAGCAGAGGCTAGTCGCCACCCTGCGGTACTTGGCGACGGGGAGAAGCCTGCAGGACCTCAGGTTCTCGACAGGCATCTTCCCCCAGGCTCTGGGGATCATTATCCCAGAGACCTGTTCTGCCATCATCCAGGTCCTGCAGAAGGAGTATATTAAGGTAAGATTTTTATCCTTTAATCTCAAATTTTATTGTATTTAATGTTTGTTAATATATTGTATTTCTTTCCTCATTCCCTAATTACCATGATTGTAATATGCTGCGAATGTCCCCTTTGTCCTCATGCATGCTGGAATTTTAGGTTTTATTTTTTGTCCTTCATGCATATTTGCCTTCACTTACCTCCCCAGCATGCTCTCCTGGCCCTATATTCACCTCGTGTAGTCATTTAACAATGTATTTTGTCAGATCCATAGTAGTGCTTTACCCTAAAAACCCCGTAAAATTTCGAAAATTGTGATGTGCGTTTGAAATTCAGGCAGAGTGCCAGAGGCTTTTTTTTGGAGTCCCAAAATCATTTGGAACCCTTCCTCCCCCCAACTGCTAACTCAGCTGATAACAATCCTCTATCTGCTGACTTTGCCAAACCCATACACACTATGCCCACCTCTTTAGTGGTCAGATTTATGGATGAATTGCCCAAAGCATGTAGTGCAAGGGCTTGCCTGAATACTTTCAAATGGTACTGTTTAAAGTTTTGGTATCCTATTATTATCTTGATAGGTAATAGCAGAATATAAAAATGTGCTAAAATGTGTACAGTGTGTATTTATCTTTTTGTATTATGACACGTCTTACCTGTCCAGTGGGCTGCCAATAGTGTAAAGTATATAGGGGCTGGCCAAAGTAATACACATTATTTAGGCATTTATCTCTCAATGAAGTGGAGAGGGTTACCTGTCCAAAACATCCCCCCCCCATAAAATTTAAAAAATGGGCCATGAGAGAGGGGAGGAATCTGATAGGTGGACCTTATACCTTTGTCCTTAAATACTCCCTAAAATAAATGTTATACTGATGTTGGCCAAGAATGTTTGTGTCTAATCTGCTTGCAATGTTTATGTGCAAAATGATTAATTTATTTTTCTTGTTTGACTCCATAGTTTCCTTCCACACCACAGGAATGGCAGACTGTGGCCTCCCACTTTGCCCAGCGATGGGACTTTCCTAACTGCGGAGGGGCAATTGATGGGAAACACGCGTCCACATTGTCCCACCACCCAACTTGGGGTCATACTATTACAACTACAAGGGGTTCAATAGTTTAGTGATGTTGGCGGTGGTGTCGGCTACTTATGAGTTTCTGTATGTGGACGTGGGGAATAATGGCCGGATGTCCGATGGTGGAGACATCGCCCAGACGGAGTTCTACAGGCATCTCCAGAATGGCAGCTTGGACTTGCCACCTCCAGAAGACAATGTGGAAGGACTCCCATTCGTCTTCGTTGCGGATGAAGCGTTTGAGCTGGGGGACCATCTTATGCGGCCATTCCCTATGAGGATCCTCACCCCGGACCAGAGGGCTTTTAATTACCGGCTGGCCAGAGCCAGAAGAGTGGTGGAGAACACATTTGGAATCATGGCCAGCCGGTTCCGCCTATTTCTTACAGCCATACACATGGCGGAGTATAAACTGAATCATATCATCCTGGTGTGCTGTGTTCTCCACAACTTTTTCTGGTGAAATTCTGTCAACTATGCTGCCTCAGTTGGGCCTGAGGCCGGAATTCAAGTAAATTAACCAACCCTGATGGCGCTTGAGGCTGGCCGTCCTGGCTTGCCCCCCCGAGTTCCTGCGAGGTCCGTCTTAGATACCTTAATTACTTTGTGGGTAGGGGGGCCATCAATATGCCAGACAATGTCTGATACATTTTTTAAATAAACAAAAAAATTTTAACTACTAAAATCTTTGGTGACATTTACTGCTTGTGTTTCTGACCCTGACAGAAATGTGGGGAGTCCTGAAAATGGCGTGATTGTGTAACCTAAAAAAGCACTGTTGGGTGTAATTTACTAAAGGAAAATACACTTTGCACTACAAGTGCACTTGAGACTGCACTGAAACAACTGCACTTGTAGTGCAAAGTGGATTTGCCCTTAGGAAATAACCCCCAAATTTTTAGGAGCATTGAAACAATAATCCACACATTCTTGAGTATCTATTTTTTTAATACAAGCACAATCACATGTGCATTTATAAAAGGTTTTTAAAACAAACCAACATGTTTGTTGTATAACAATTTTTTGGGTCACATTAATAAAAGTAGAAATGTCCATTTAAGGTAAAACAGGCATGTTTCAAACAAACAAGAAATACACAAATATGGAACTTACAAAGTTCAACTTTTGTAGAAATTGAAGGCAATATCAGACATGAGTATTTATAAACTGTGTTTGATATTGCGTTCAGATGGGGTGAAGTCACCCCTGGAAAAGCCAAATTTTGAAGATGCACACAAATTGCCGAATGTCAACATGTGCTAGCTGCCATCATGGGGGATCAAGGGACATGTTTTGGGTGTGCAACCCCTTCCTCACAGTTGCTTTATTATTGAGGAAGGGGTTGCACACCCAAAACGTCTACATTGATCTCCCATGATGGCAGATAGCACATGTTGACACACTGTGTGCATCTTCTTCAAAATTTGGCTTTTCTCGAATATGTCCAAGAATCTGAAAAATTTTTCAATTCAAAAAACCACAAAAAAGTAAGGGATTTGGAGGTGTTTTAAACTCTCCCTAAAACATCAATGATGTTCTTCATTTTGTTTTTAACATCATTGATGTTTTTCTGGATGTTTTCCAAGTCCCTGTTACACCCCATGATCTCCCCGATCAGGATCTGGGCACTCTCACTGGTGAAATGTCCTTCATCCACAACATCACGATCACCTAAAAATATAAAAACATACCATGTAATATAAATATGCCGCCATCCATCTCTTACCTGTTGTGATGACTATTTCCACCACGTCTCCTTCCTCCCCCTCCTGTTGACTTTGGGAGATTTCCACTTCCTCGTGAGGTGGGGGGTCTGTGGTCTCCTCGGATGGGGGGTGTCCTCTGAGTCTTTTCTCCCCTATGTAAAAAAAAAATATATATGTATACTTAGCACACAGATATTTGATGACAGAAATAGGAACATGAAACATTGCTTGGAAGTGGGGTACAATAGTCTGTTTTGGCAGAGTTCCAAGATGAAGAAATATTTTGGTCACTTTGTCAAGCTTGAATACTTACCTGCTTTGTACAAGCTTCACAGATGGAGACACCCCTATAGTATACACTGGAGCATCTGTGTGGGACCCCCTAATAAAAAGGGTGTTCTGGTGTCCCACACTAGTGCTCCTGTGTCCAGATGTGTAAACTGCTGCTGAGTGTCCTCTCCTTACACAGAATCTAGTTTGCATTTCATTCTAGTTACCAACCCATCTAGACACCAAAATTATTTGACGAGAAGTAGGCTAGCAAAAATGTATTCGAATGCATATGTCCAAAACGTGTTTTCTATGCCGAACAAACAATGTTTCATACGAATGAATAATGTGCCCATGAACATGAAAGTTGCCATTTTAAACTGTACAACAGTAAAGAAAAGCACATGGAGCAGCACGAACGTTAGAAAAATAACGAATAGGAACACAGGACAACTACTTACTTTTTTGCAGCACTCTCCTGATCCTTCTGTACTGATCATGCTCCATTAATTTGAGGTCCGACCACCGCTTCCTGAGCTGATCCTTAGATCGTCGTACCCTGAAATTCTTATGCAGACTTTTGACCACTTTCGCCATTATCTTGGCCTTTCTGACATTGGGGTTGGGGTAAGGTCCATACTTCCTGTCATAGTCGGTCCTCTTCAGTATGTCGATCATCTCCAACATCTCCCCAAAGGACATATTTGTAGCCTTAAATCATCTCTTCTGGGATCGGGATGTTTCAGGCTCCGGGCTTTCCTCCTCCTCCTCCTCGTTGCTGTAATTAGCATGCACCTGCTGTGTCTCCACCATGTGCTCTTCCCCCCACTGTGCTGAATGAGAAGGGGCGGGGAATAGACTAGAAAGAACTTCAGGGGCGGGTGGAGTTTCACGCATGCGCAGTGTATATAAAGCGTAACACGCGTGCGTAGTACGTACGATCTGTGAGCGGAGGAAGGAGTATCGGAGACGCCGATCGTGATAACGAAGGTAAGATCTAAACTTGGGCCTATACTGCTTCTAGATTGAGGCCTATATTGTAACAAGAATAGGAGAGTTTAGCCTGACATTATGGTTTGTCTTGTGTTGTGTCTTGCAGATAAAATGGATGGCTTCAATGACCACAATTTCCTCCCCCTGTTCATAGACAAGTACAGGGAGCTGCCCTGTCTGTGGCAGGTGAAACATCCTTTATTATAATCATAAACAAAAGAGGCAGGCAGCGCTGGAGAAACTGCTGGAGTTGGTAAAGCCGGTGGTCCCCACAGCAACCATCCCCTATTTAAAAGGCAAAATTGGTGGCCTGAGGAGCACTTATCTTAGGGAACACAAGAAGGTCATGGATTCCCAGAGATCCGGAGCTGCAGCAGATGACGTTTATGTCCCCAGGCTGTGGTACTATGGGAGACTGCGATTTCTATCAGACCAGACTGAAGTCAGGGAATCCCTCTCAACCCTTCCTTCCACTCTTCCTTCCACCCTATCTTCCACCCCAGCTGAGGCTTCCGATGTCCAACCTGGGACTTCCAGCCAGGAAGAAGTGGAGGAGCCCAGCTGGAGCCAGGTATAGCATTCTTCTACAGATTTCTGGTCAATAAATAAATGATGTTTACTAGATGTTATTATTGATCACTAATTGCTGATTTAAGAAAGTGTTTTACATATCAATAGACAGTAGTGGGAAAAAATAATTGGGACAAGAATGAAAAATGCTGGGCTCAGAATGATAATCTTTTATATTCGTTAACATTCAATTTGTAACAGTCACGAGATGAAAATAGTGTGTGATTGATGAATAAAAAACTAAAACCATTTCCCTTTTTCATACACACGAAGACCTCAGCCAGGACGAGGCTCTGGAATGTGGCACACAGGAGGAGGCTGTGGAATGTGGCAGCCAGAAGGAGGCGGGGGTAAGTGGCAGCCAGGAGGAGGCGGGGGTAAGTGGCAGCCAGGAGAAGGCGGGGCACAGTAGGAGCCTGACAGAATCGCAGGTCCCTCCCCTCTGTCTTCCAACCAAAAGACCCAGGAAGGGGAGTAACGTGCAGGATTCAGCACTCAGGCTGATACAGGAGGCTTCTGCATCCCTCAGAGCCACCCCCACTCCTGAAGAGGCCTTTGCCTGCATGGCTGCCACAAAACTGAAGGACATGCAGGAGGGTCAACGCCTCATGTGTGAGGACCTTCTTTACAAAACACTAACTAAGTGGGTGAGGGGCTAAATGACACACAAAACCCATATGTGTGAGTTGAACCATCCTCCTCCTCCTCCTGCCACAACTCCACCACCAGAGCCACAGCGTGGAAGGAAGAGTGGAAGGAAGACCAGAGAGTGATGACCTGGGTTTAGTCTGGTCTGTCAAAAGATGCAGGCTCTTGTATGACCACAGCCTGGGGACAATACATGTCGTCATCTGCTGCTGTTCAGGATCTCTGGGACTTCTGGACCAGACTGCACTCCCTTATATATGGACTCCTCAGGCCACCAATTTTGCCTGGAAAAAATTGATGTGTGCCCTGGGGACCAAAGCCTTCGCCAATTTCTGCTATTTCTCCAGCGTTGCCTCCCTCTTTGTTTGGTTATGAGCCCTTAATAAAGGTTTTTTTGTTTCAATTATACTCGCCTATGTGTGTTTTCCATCAAAAAGGACAGTTTGTTTGTGAGGAGGCAGGTACATTTCAAAAAATACAATGTGAAATAACAAGGGACACCAACATCAAGCAACCTCCTTGAGATTAAATAATACAAGATAAGAATGGTGTTGTGGTAACTTGACACACAAAACACACCCAAAAATATTCAGGATGTAAAATAAAAAAATAAAAAAAAATACAAACACGATCAGGCTTGAAAACAATACAAACCAAAAAAAAAAAATATCTTTATTTGTCAGATGTGACAAATCAAAATATATTGATGAAATCATGATAAATAATAAAGAAAGACGTTTGTGAGAACTGTGTGAATATCAGCAGCAAAACTACTTCATTCTTCTAGCATTATAAAGAAGAAGAGAGTGCGCTGTATTAAACAATTTTAAACATTGCAGCCTGACGAAAGTGCTATATCCATTCCGAACGCTAATTTTACCAGACCGAGCTGTTCCGTCTCAGAATTTCTTATGAGCATGCGTGGCACTTTGTGCGTCGGAATTATCCACACACGGTCGGAATTGACGCGATCGGATTTTGTTGTCAGAAAATTTTATAGCCTGCTCTCAAACTTCATGTGTCCGAAAATCCGATGGAAAATGTCCGATGAAGCCCACACACGGTCGGAATTTCCGACAACATGCTCTGATCGCACATTTTCCGTCGGAAAATCCGACCGTGTGTACGGGGCATAACATTTGGGTCCAAAAGCAGCCTTTGGCTGTTTGATACTTTCGCACAGGCACTCAGCTTGATTCTCACCTTAAAGAATGCTGTCAAGAAGTCATCTACTATCTAGACGATTTCCTCCTCATTGAAAGTTCCAAACGGGCCCCCGCCAATCTACAGAAACTGACGACAGTTTTCTCTGAACTTAACATCCCACTGGCAGTAAAGAAAATAGAAGGCCCGGTTACTGCTTTTACATTCCTGGGATCACGCTGGATACTCAGTCCATGCAGGCCAGTCAGGTCAGTCCTGCAGACAAGTTAGTAAGACTCAGAAATATGCATTTACGATCTCCCAAGCCTGTTCCAGAGTTGATTTGCAGTCACTACTAGGCATGCTAAAATTTGCCATGAGGATCATTCCCCAGGGTAGGTCTTTCATTTCTCAATTGTTGGCACTGTTACCCTTAGCCCCTGACTCTGATTCTCGGGCTAAGCTAAATTCCGCGGCTCTGATTTACACATGTGGGACGAGTTCCTCCAACACTGGAACGGAGTCGCCATGTTCATCGCTGCAGAGTTGGTTTTGTCTCCTCTGGTCTTCACTGATGCAGCAGGCCCAAAAGGCTATGCAGCAATTTTTGGCGCTCACTGGCTGGCAGGGCCATGTCCGGACGAGATTTTAGCCATTCCAGGATTTGCAGAGACATCAGCATTGTTTGAGATTTACCCCATAGTGTTGGCAGCGCAGGTATGGGGTAACGTGTGGATGGATAAAATGGTAATTTTCTCCACAGACAATCAGGCTACCTCAGAAATTGTTAACAAAGGCAGGTCCAGGTCTTTACCCATCATGTCTTTTGTACATAGGCTTATTTGGCTGTCCCTCCAGTTCAATTTTCATATACACTGTAGGTTCACTAGTGGTGTTGAGAATACAGTGGCGGATGCGCTGTCCTGTTTTAACTACCCGCTCTTTTTCCGGCAGGTCCTAGACAAAGATACCTGTGCCACACCGTCCCTGCATTTCCCGCTACTAATGATGGACTAGATACTCACTGAGCCAACGCAGCAGCTTTGATCGACAAGTCATTATCAGTCAACACCAGGAAAGCTTATGACACGGCTTGGAATACTTTCTAGGTTTTCCAATCTTGGTATCCTAGGATTGATGGCTACAACATTCAATATCTACGTGCTTTGGTGGGCTATTGCCACTCACAGCTTAAATTGTTCCACAGTACCAGTAAGACATATCTGGCAGGAAATCAACATTTTTTTGTCCTTGCAGGACTCCAATAGGCCATCCATTTTTACAGCACATCCCATCAAGGCCCTTTTAAAGAGGATTCAGAAGAATAGCCCTCCTTCCACGGTTAGCAGACTCCCCATCGCAGGGCACATATTCCGGAGCATGTCTAATATACTTACCAGTTTCCCTTTTGGGTTGCTACCTAGCTTGGTTCTCAAAGCTGCCATGTGTCTGGCTTTTTATGGTTTCCTAAGGCCAGGTGAGTTCACTTGTACTGGGTCGAAATCCTGTATACTTTTGATTAATCAGTTAGTCGGGTACCCTGACCATTTCTGGTTGCACCTGGACGTTTGACGCAGCAGACAGGAGCTGGTACCAACATTAGGTTTTTTGAGAACAGTACTGCCTGGAGCCCGGTCACAGTCTTAGACCAACTCATGGTGGTGACAGCGGACAAGCCCAGGTATAGTCCACTGTTACCTTTCCCTAGTGCTCCTCTCTCCACAGCACAGTTCATGAAGCATTGCCACACCCTTCTGTCAAACCTAGGTTTGGATACCAAAGCAAATTCCAGTCATTCTTTCAGGATAGGAACTGGTTCCCCTGCTTCTCGCCAAGGGGTCCCCATGCACGGGATTAAAAAGTTGGGTAGGTGGAATTCTTCATGCTGTTCAGATATATCCCGAATCCACATGTAGAGATGTCACAAGCATTTGTGAATTTGACTGATATTGCATACAGTTTTCAATAAATCTTTTGCTAGCTCATCCCCAGGTCACTTCTACTGTCCCCCCCTTAGCTTCCCTAAACTGTTTACAAGAGACTCTGAGTACAAATAGGAAGGCTGACCGCAGCTCAGCGTAATTTTGTAGGGGGATTCTCGGGCTGCATAAAACCCACCCTCAAATCTTCAGGTCCTGTCGACATTTCCTCTCGTGTCCCACCCACCCATTCCCTTTTCTTTTCCATTACTTTTTCTTTTTTTTTCATACTGATCATGTGACTATGGCACACCCCAGGTCACTTCTCCCGTCCAGTACAAATGCCGTATATATAATTTAACATAGTTTATTGTAAGAAGAAAACCCTTATGCCGCGTACACACGGTCGGACTTTTCAGCTACAAAAGTCGGACAGCCTGTCCGACATACTTCCGGCGTACCTTCGGCGGACTTGCGGCAGACTTTCTTACGAACGGACTTGCCTACACACGACCACACAAAAGTACGACAGCTTAGTACGCGGTGACATACACCAAGTCCGACGAGACTATAAAACAGAAGTTCAATAGCCCGTACGACACCCTTTGGGCTCCTTCTGCTAATCTCGTGTTTATCTCGTGTTAGTAGAAGTTTGGTGAGAGACGATTCGCGCTTGTGAGACTCGTATTTTTCAGTTCGTTTTAACTGTTGTTCAGTCTGTGCTTGTGAGGTTTGTATCTGCTTTTCAGTGCGTTTGGTCAGTTGGCATTGAGAAATCTTTGTTTTATTGGCCGCTCGTTCCTGATTTTCAGGTCGTTCTTCACAGGCCTTGCTGTTCTTCAGTGCATTCTGTTTAGTGCGTTCTGACCAGCCGACCGTTTTGAAACCATGTTACCTGTACGTACTCGTCGTCGAGCTCGTGCAGACTCGTATTTTTCAGTTCGTTTTAACTGTTGTTCAGTCTGTGCTTGTGAGGTTTGTATCTGCTTTTCAGTGCGTTTGGTCAGTTGGCATTGAGAAATCTTTGTTTTATTGGCCGCTCGTTCCTGATTTTCAGGTCGTTCTTCACAGGCCTTGCTGTTCTTCAGTGCGTTCTGTTTAGTGCGTTCTGACCAGCCGACCGTTTTGAAACCATGTTACCTGTACGTACTCGTCGTCGAGCTCGTGCATTGTATGTGTTTGGTGCTGTAGTTTATTCTTCAGCCCAAGACCAGTCCATGAACAGGGTGAGGAGGAGTTATTGGACCAAGAATTGGTTGCTCCAGCGTGACCAGTTCTGTCACATGCCATTGCTCCGTGAGATCCGTGAGAATAATCCTGAGGATTTCAGGAACTTTCTCCGGATGACGGACCCCGTTTTTGACCGTTTGGTGGCTTTGCTGACCCCCTATATCAGCAGGCAGGATACCTGCATGAGGCAAGCCATCACTCCGGAGCAGAGGCTGGTCGCTACCTTGCGGTATTTGGCCACAGGGAGAAGCCTTCAGGACCTTAAGTTCTCGACAGGCATCTCCCCCCAGGCTCTGGGGATCATTATCCCAGAGACCTGTTCTGCCATCATCCAGGTCCTGCAGAAGGACTATATTAAGGTAAGATATTTTTCTTTTATTAGCATCACATGTTCTTTTATGTAATCTTTGATAATGTAATGTATTTCTTGCTTCAAACACTACTTACCATCATTGCAATATAGTGTGAATGTCCCCTTTTTATCCTCACACATGCTGGATTTTTTTCCTGTTATTTTTTGTCATGCATGTATATTTTCCTTCAATAACCTCCCCAGCATGCAGTGATGGGAACATATCTACCTAGTCTACTCATTTTGAATGTATTTTGTTTGAGTGTATTTAGTGTGCTTATAATTAGCAATTAGCTAGATTTCCCAACCCCCCCACCTAAACTCACTCCAAATAGTGTGCTGCTAATTAGCAATTAGCTAGATTTCCCAACCCCCCCCACCTAAACTCACTCCAAATAGTGTGCTGCTAATTAGCAATTAGCTAGATTTCCCAACCCCCCCCCCCACCTAAACTCACTCCAAATAGTGTGCTGCTAATTAGCAATTAGCTAGATTTCCCAACCCCCCCCCCCCACCTAAACTCACTCCAAATAGTGTGCTGCTAATTAGCAATTAGCTAGATTTCCCAACCCCCCCCCACCTAAACTCACTCCAAATAGTGTGCTGCTAATTAGCAATTAGCTAGATTTCCCAACCCCCCCCCCCCATCCTCGTAAAAATTTGCTTGAATTTTCTGTGGTGTTGATTTGTCTAAAGCAAATATATGTTGCACTTTGCAAAATGCATGTGCACTCTACAAGTGCATTTGTTCCAGTGCTTTAGTAAATGAGCAGAAGCTCTGCTGATTTCCATCATCAAATCATATGCAAGCCTCAAAGTGTTTTCATTAATTGCCCTTGCATGTGATTGTGTACTCCTTGCAACATGAATGCCTTTTTACATTACCTCATTTACTGTAAGCTGGTTAGCAACTGCAACTGCAGAGTGCGACAACTGCAGTCTTGTAGCCTTTTTAGTCCCTAAATTCCTGCGTGTCCTAAAAGTAATCTTTTTTAGGGATTTCACAACCCCCTAAAATGTAATCAATGTTCCATCAGAGGGGGTGAGCAATCTGATAAGTGTGCCTTTCCATATTAGTTATTCCAGAAGAATTAAATTATTTAATGTTATACTGATGCTGGGGAATAATGTTTTTAATTGTATAATTTTATTGCAATGTTAGCTTCCAAATTAATTGATTTTGGTTTTCTTGTTTGATTCCCCAGTTTCCTTCAACGCCACAGGAATGGCAGACTGTGGCATCCCATTTTGCCAGCCGTTGGGACTTTCCCAATTGTGGAGGGGCTATAGATGGGAAACATGTCCACATTGTGCCACCACCCCATTCGGGGTCATACTATTTCAATTATAAAGGGTTCCACAGTATTGTTTTAATGGCGGTGGTGTCGGCACACTATGAATTTTTATATGTGGACGTGGGGAAGAATGGCCGGATGTCGGATGGAGGAGTATTTGCCCAGACTGAGTTCTGCCAGCGTCTCCAGAGTGGTGGCCTGGGATTGCCACCTGATGCGGATAATGTGGAAGGACTCCCCTTTGTCTTCATTGCCGATGAAGCCTTCGCTCTGAGCAAGCACCTCATGAGGCCATTCCCCCAAAGAACCCTCACCCCGGAGAGGAGGGTTTTTAATTTCCGGCTGGCCAGAGCTAGAAGAGTGGTTGAGAATGCGTTTGGAATTCTGGCCAGCCGGTTCCGCCTGTTTCAAACAGCCATTAATTTGGCGGAATACAAACTTAATTTTATCATTTTATCGTGCTGCATTCTGCACAACTTTTTAAACAAACATTCTCAGAATTATATAGGCACAGTTGGGCCTGAGGCCGGACTTATTATAGATGACAACCTTACGGGCCTGGATACTGTCCGTACTGGCTTGGCCCCCCAAAGTGCCCGTCAAGTTAGACAGCAATATGTTAATTATTTTATGGGTAGGGGGGCCATTGCAATGGGCCAGGATATTTAATTTTTTACAATAAAAAAAATATGGATGAAATCTTGAATTATATTTATTGCTTGCCTTTCTTTTGGGCTTTCTCCTAGGTTATGGTCGAGCAGTTGTAGTGCCAACTGTATTTTCATTTTAAATGTCAAAATAAAAGCTCCATTGCCACTGTAAACAACTTTTTGACAATTATAACCAAACTGATACTGAGCATTGAAATAACAAACCACACATTTATTTAATTCCTATAAGGAGATGTTTTTATTAATGGTTGTTATGCATTCAGTTCTGCATTTAGTATAAAATGTTCATAGACAAAAATATAATGATATCTTAATAATTTCGAAAAATATAATTATATTTAAATATTTATACATAATCCACAAAAAAATATTTTTGGCTTTTTGATTTTCGCAAACAGGCTTTTTTTTTTATATTTGTTTTTTTTTTTTTTTAAATCAAGTTTTTTACTTTTTTTCGTTTTTTAAAATCAAGTTTTTAATTTTGTTTTTTTTTTTTTCAAATAAAGTTTTTTTTTTATTTTGGTTTTTAAATCAATTTTTTTTTTTTGTTTTAAAATCAATTTATTTTTATTTTTTTGGTTTTTAAAATCAATATTTTTTGTTTTTTGGTTTTAAAATCAATTTTTTTTTTTTTGTTTTAAAATCAATTTATTTATTTTTTTTTGGTTTTTAAAATCAATATTTTTTGTTTTTTGGTTTTAAAATCAATTTTTTTTTTTTTTAAATCAAGTTTTAGTTTTTTTTTTTTTTTTTTGGAAAATCAAGTTTAATTTTTTTTGGGGGTTTTAAATCAAGTTTTGTATTTTTTTTTGGTTTTTGAGAAAATCAATTTTTTTTTTTTTTGTTTTAAAATCAATTTTTTTTTTTTTTTTTGGTTTTTTTGAAAATCAAGTTTTATTTTTTTGTGGATTTTTTATGTATTTTCGAGAAACAGCCCTCCTTTTTTAAAT